>JAEIIG010035310.1:0-18416 GCA_018904695.1 Drosophila parvula | reverse complement strand
ATAGTATAACTGTCTTTATCATTGGAAAACTACCTTCAGAATCATTAGCTTAATCATTAATCATAATAATAATTAGACAAATTCCAGGAAATAAACTTTGATTATCATCAAACAATTGTATTTTTGCAAAAACGCAATCTACTCAATAAAAATATTTTATAATTGTGAAATATGTACATATGTAAGAGAACTTATAAAAACTCTGGGGAAACTGGGAAGCCTGATATAAATGTGGGTTATTTTTAATGTAAAATATGTTAGATTTGACTTATGACTTTTTTGGAATTTTTATATTTCTGTTTTTTTTTTTATAAACTCTATAAATAATTCCCTTTTGCAAGTTATTGAGTTTGTAGAGAATATTAATAAATCGAAATTTCCACAGAGATGTATCGAATAAGTTTGATTAGTAGAAGTTTTACTGTTTATCGACCGAGGTGTGTGTTGTTGCATAATTCCGAGCTGTGGACGTTGCACTGTAAATAGACAGATCTGTTTTCTCGCCCCGTCTCTTTCCCACCGTCTGTGTGCTGGCTTTGTCTCTCGGTCCAAGGTCAGCAGCTGCAGGCGTTAGAAAGAGACGCCGCCGCTGGCCGAGGAAGGGAGCGAACGAGCAAGCAAAACTTCGACTCCGGACCGCAAAGTCAAAGTTTTGAATGCAAACAAAAAAAAAAATAAATTATGCATTGCGAATAGTTGATAGTTATTGTGTTGGATTGCCAAGGTTCCCCCCGCAATTACTTCGGACATTGTATTGTTTAGTTGTGTGTTAGATACATATTGTATGTATGTATGTGTGTATAAAATATTGTTAGCATGCTAAATATCTATATATGTATCTATATTTGCTGCAGTTTCCAAGCGAACGCCCCGTGTAATGAGCACCTGAAAAGCCAATTTATATAATTCTGTATACTGTGAGTTTCAGGGTTTTTTTTTTTTTTTTTTTTTTTTTGAGAATAATTTCAGCGAAGTGCAGTTTTCATCGCTGCCCTCGCATCTCTCTTAGTCATTCCGCCTTAATTAATGGGAAAAATAAGTGCCAGCAAAAAGCCCCATGACAAATGGTGATTGTTTATTGTACAAGTGCCGTGCATTTGAAAGTCTCAGTCTCCGTCTCCGTCTCGGAATCATTCTTCGGAATATAATATGATTCATTCTGCCGATAGAAACTTGATTTTCTACTTCTCCTTTTCGAAAAACTAGAAACATAATGCTTCACACAAACACTTACACACAACCATACATATGCTCGTACGTAGGCATGCGTGTTTACGTAAGTTTCGCTTTTGTTGTACGAGTATTTCGTATTTCCTATCGCTCTGCTCTACTCTACTCTCTGCCCACAGTTGTTCATTGTACAGTTTCATTTCTTTTCCATGCCGTACAACAACAATTTATATCATTCACCGACTCTTGGCAACAGACAAACCAAAAAAGACCAACAACAACCACGCGCTGTCGTAACGGTTCTCGCTCTCCTCCTACCCTTCTCCCACCACCCACCCGTTAGCTTTGCGTGCGGGAACAAAGCATACAACGAAAACCCACTGCTGAAGGGGAGCAGCTTGGGTCAAAGTGTATGCGTGCGAGTGGGCCAGCAATAGGGCAGTGATGCGTGTGGAATGATAAAACATGTAATGAAGAGTCATGAGAAATATTGGGAGAGAGAGCGAACAAACGAACGGTTTCAGTTGAATAGCTCCTGCTGCTGATGCCGCCGCTGCTGCTATTGGAAGAGAGAGCATTTATTTATTTAAATTTAATTTTTTGGGGCGATTACAAAATGAAAGCTTAAGAGTAGGCACAAAACTATCATTAATTCGTTTCACTTCACTTTCCTACATGTTGATACGCTTGCAATTTGTATAGGAGAGAGAAAAAGACTGACTTCTTAAAAAGCACAGTGAGTCCCCGTCTCGCTCCGACATTGGTTGCAGTACGTTGAGTTCATAAATAATTAAAAACTAGCACACTGATGATTTTGTTTTCGATCTCTCACTGTAACAACACTCACAAGACAGTTGCACAAGCGGGGCGCAAAAAATTCCATTAGATTTGCGCGGCGACGACGGCAACGATAGCGAGCGAAGACGAAAAGAGAAACGCGCGGAAAAAACGCGGCCAACTTTGTCCGCTGTGCAGCTGCAAATGAACGAAGGAAACAAAATGCCGAGCCAAACTTGACGAAGCCGAACTGAACGAACGCAAAAGCGTTTCGTTAGAATTCGCGCGCGCTGCTGTGTGCGTGCGTTCCATAAAAATATGACGTCGGCAGAGCTTTTCGTTCGCAGTCTCTCATTCTCTTCAAATTTGGGTGAAAAAGTAAGTATGTGTGTGGATTTTTTTCAACTTGCCGTTTGTCTTCCGATAATGAAAAGCACACAATTACAGGGGCCTTAGAAACACGACGGGAAGAGTGAGACGGCGGGAGGAGAGTCAGACCAACAGTCGTGAGCAAGCGAGACGGCGGCAGCGCCATTTGCAAGTTGCGTAATTGATTCGGAAAAAGAAATGTGTCATCCAGCGCGTCCGCGTGCCAAGTTCCTGCTGCTGTCTCCCTCTTTTCGCTCCGCTTCTCCTCGCCACGTTCTTGTTCTCTCCTTGAAATTCCTGCTCTTTACGTAATCCGCGGCGTTTTTATTTTTTGTTTTAAATTTTCTATAATTCCGTTTTGTTCGGGGTTTCGATTCGCTTTAACGTTTTTTTTTCTCTTTTTTTCCGAGTTTTATTAATGATTTATTGTTCCAGGCAAAGTTCACTCGAGGAAAACCACCACCAAATCAACCGTCGCGCCACTGTTTGACGACTATTTTCGACGTTAGCAACAGCGTACAATATTCACGCTCTCCGCTCGCTCTCTCTCTTATTTCTTTCCACTGTGTGTGTTTGCTCTCCTTGTGGGTTTTCCCCGTTTCACCAAGTTGTGGAATTATTAGGAAGAGTCGAGTTCGAGGAGTGGAACTATTGCTGCAAGCGCTAAATGAACCGCACGGGTCGGCCGTTCGACGATGAATGAAACGCAGAACGGGAAAACGCGAGCCAAAAACGCTTCCAAACGCGCGAGTGGCGACGCGCAAGTACAGTACAGGGCTATTTACTCCGCACGGGTGCGAGCGAGAGCGCGAGCTGAAGCTTTCGGTCGTTGTATATAAACGGGTTTGCGTATGTGTGTGAGTGTGTGGCTTTGTCGTTGACACATATTCAAGTTGCTGCTTACTGTTGGTTGTTGTTGCTTTTCCATTGAAGTGCGCTGTAGCTTTGTGGCTGTGTAGCGCACTTTTGTTGAAATTTTCCGCGTCGCGTCTCGATGTTTTTCCATTGAAACGTAACCATGTAAAGCTTGTTGGGTTGTATGTACTTATGTATGTATATATTTAAATATATGTGTATGCGTGTATGTACATATGTACATATGTATGTAGATAAATGACAGAAGATAAAGACCTCCGCCTGGAAAACGCAATCTAATTAGAAATCTGCATGTTGGCTAAAGAAAGTGGGTTAGTTTGATTAGTTAAAAAAGGCCTTTGGCTCTGTAATGTGAACATATTTCTGAGCTTTGTCTGTGTTGGTGTGAAAAAGTGTGTCATCACTTGGCGCAACTAGAAAACTTGCTATATACATACTTATTGGTGTATGTACATATGTGTTCACATATGTACATATATACCAGTTTTTCCACTACATACATATGTATGTATGTACATACATGTGTACACATGCACATACAGAGATATGTAGTTCTTTGTGTGCAAGTAAGTGCAAACTAGAAACAGAAAACAGAAAACTGGGTTATTGGCGCGCGATTCTCCATCTTCTATCTCCCTCTCTGCCCCTCTCCTTTTGCCATCCACCTCCTTCGCCTCTCTTTTGCTGCATTTTCCACTTGGCACGCGAAGCTGCAGCTGCATCGCTGTTTTTGTTGTCTTCTTAGTTTAGTTGCCAAGCAACGGGATCAGAGGCGTCAGCGAAAGGGGTGTGCGATGGGCGCAAAAGCATATAGGGTGGGCGGAAATTGCATCAATTTTGGGGGGCTTCGTGATGACGACATCAAAAGAAACCAAACCAGTTCGAAAGCGAAACAAATTTTCGGCGATGACGCCACAATTGCCTTCGCTGCTGTTGCGTTGTTGTTTCTTTTATTGCGTTTTATGTTTTATGCTCGAAAATTAAAAGCCACACAAAAAGAGGCGGAAAAAAAAGACTTAAAGCAAAAGAAAGCTGGCAAGATCTGTTGCCGTCCCGCTCGCCCCTCGTGTGTTGCATGTGATTTCATTTAATTTTCGTCTCTGTTTACGTTTACCACAAAGCAAAGACCAAAAAGAGAAGAAGAAACAGAAAATGTTTTCAGCTCTTTTTTTTTTTTGGGTTAAAAGTTAATGCGCTCCAGGCACGAATCTTTATGTTCTTCCCCCGAATCTCTTAAGAGTATCTTTCAATTACGTTGGACACGCACAAATTCAGCTTGGGAATTATAAAGGGTGAGTGGAAAGGGGGTCGGATGTGGTCTGTCTACAGGTCTTTCTCGCTTTCCCTAATCCCAAATATGCATTCAAAATCTCTTTGGTCGTTTAAATAAATCTTTCAATCTTTATACAGATTTGGATGTGTCTTGGTTTACAAGATTCATTCCTCTGAACCTCCAAAATATACATTTCTTCTACAAGTTCAACTTTGGAATTATAAAAACAGATGTGTGTACTTCTTTATCATTTCGCTGATTGACATTAACTCAAACAAAATAATCTAATCGATTAAAATCGGAATTTTTCAATCATTTTAATTATTTGCAGCAATTCAAAGAGCTCTCTACAGAAGCCCCTCGAAGGTAGGTTTGTATAATCGAAGATTATAGAACTTCTTATACTCTAAGTATATACTCTTTGGTATAATGCAAGAATCTTTATGTTTTCACATAAAATCTGTATAAACTAAATTACAATCAATTACAATTGTAAGGAATAAGAAAATCTTGGTTTTTTATACAAATTATATGGACATAAGATTCTTGTGAAGATTACTGATAAAACTTCTCACGAGACCTTTAAGGAGAGTCTCACAGATCTCTCTAGAGCTCTTCCTTGGGTTAAAAACAGGTTTCTCTAAACTTATTAACCTAACCACTTCTAATTGGCGTCTAGCTATAGCCTTGCGGATTGAGCTTTTGAACTTTAAATTCTAATCCGTCAGCTAGGGGGTCTGGGAACAAAAAGCCGTACACCTTGAACGACCCACACACATCGGTGACTAATTAGAGAGTCGGTTGCCGAGAATAGCCAATAATAAATCGATGCCGAATGATACAGCTGAGAGCGTTCGGGTTCTGTCTGTAATTTTATGCAATTATCGGGCTTGCAGGTCGGACGTTTTGCCAATGGCCATTAATATTTAATAGTAGCTACCCCGACATCTGGCATCTGGTCCAATGTTGAACTTTAACCATATGTGATATGATTGGAAACGGGATGGTATGAAAGGGCAGGGCAGTTATCAAGAGGCTGACACATTTGGGGGCCTTCCTCAGAGTATACAATCGAAATTGTCTAACTGGGAATTAAGTTAGTGGGAATTCAAAGAGTTTCTTTTAAGAACTAGGTAAACATTTGTAGTTTAAAACCTTTCTCGGGGTACGTGTTATTAAGGTATATCAATATATACAAGATAAGTTCACCATTTACATGATAAGTTAATAAAATGGTTTATTATTTGGCCATAACTGGTAGTCATAAGTACCTTATATCAATGACTGAACACTGTTGCCCGTTATTAATCTATTTATAAGGAATCACAACTGATTAAATCCATATTTTCCCGATAAGATATCCGATGGCTGAACCCAGCCCACTAAATGCAACATTTTTTGTTCTGCCAGATGTTTCTGCTTTGTCGGGGTTCGACTGTAATTCCCTACTTACATATAATACTTGGTCCAGAATCTTCAGGAACTGGTTTATCAGTGAAGCTGATAAGCGAAAACCGAGCACTCACACTTGGCACCCGGGTGAGCAACGCGTCTAATGCCAGCGGATCAAGATTGGCGAATGCCCTGCCAGACTCGGATTCGGACTCAGTCTCGGTCTCCAACTCGCTTTCTGTTCGGCCAAAAATCGTTTCTATATATGCGTAGCACAAAAACCCACCAGCACCAGCAGCAGCAGCAGCAGCAGCAGCGGGAGCAGAGCACATGGTCATAAAAAGTGTACATAGCGTAAAGTTCTGTATAAGCTTTTTCATGTACACTGTGTGTTTCAGAGGGCGGCGGTGGTGGCGGCGGCGGCGACAGTGTGTAGGTCACCGAGCCACGACGCCGACGTCGCTGCTCCCAGAGCCACCAAGATGTCTGCGGCAGAATCTCAGACCTCGAAAAGCCAGTCTCTTGAATGGAAGGAAGAAGATCTCGGAACTTGGGGTACTGGGAAATGGGAATTGCGCACAAAAGGCGGAAAAACTTGGGGCCAGCTGCTGCGCAGTTGATAAGGAAAGCGGAAAATTGGGGGCACGGAGCTAGGCGCTGCTGCTTAGTCACTTCCAGACGATAGAATCATTGCCTCTGCTGCTGCTTCCGCCTTGGAATATGATTGGAGGAGGCCTTCTTATCAGCCGGAGCTGGGTACACCATTGTAGCTTGTTTTCTGATATTTCTATCAAACGAATGCCGATGCAGTACCCCCCTTCCTCCGTCCCTACCTAAAAAGGGAAACAGAAAAAAAAAACCAAGCCACCCCTGGGCTTTTTCCCGCCGCCTCGCAACCTAAAAAACCCGCCCTGGAAAGTCGGACGGTACTGCGCATGTTTCCACATTCTTTTGCAGTTGCCTTTGTGAAGCGATTCGCCCTGCACATATAGGAACATATAGAATTTTTATAGGGGCAGAAAATGTCTCATTGTTTCCTGTTTCTCTTACCTGGCGGCAGCCAAGGCATTTTTCATTAGAATGATAACTTGGCAAGAAATTGCGTCTTATCAAGAGGGCTTCGGCTTCGGCTTCGGCTTCTTTTTCCCTTGTTTTTCCCATTCTTTACCCTAAGTGCAATTGCAGTTACAGAGTGCCAGGGGAGGGTATCTTGAAATAGAACCAGTTTGCTGACATTTGCATTTATGTATGTATATTCGAACGTTTCCTTGAAAAATGGATCCGTCAGATCGTTCTGTTCAGGAATTTGAGTTCATCATGAATGTAATGAGCTTGCTTTATTAAACTCCTAGGAAATAGACTGTTAGCGTAGCACTTTCCCAAGGCTATTCCTGTTTCTTTGGCTTGAAAAAGTCCGAATAATATCAATTTTACTCTTAATAGGGGTTTAATTTTGTACCAAGTGGTACAATGGTGTTAAAATGATTTTTGAAATAGATTAGAATGAATAAAGCACCTAGAAAAAAAAGTTCTTTAAAAATGATTATAGTAATACGATTTATAATAATATTATTATAATAATATGATCGTATCACTTTATAAAGGCTATTCCTATTTCTATGGCTTGAAAAGTCTTGGTAATCACTGGTTTATAAATTTCAGGCACAGCCTGCCATAAAGAGTTTTCTTAGATTATCCTCCATATTAAAATAAATTTTAAATATTTTTTCGAAAGTAATAAACAACGAATAATAAAACCCATACAGTTCTGGAAAATTAATCAATATGCAACTATATAGCACCAATTGAAGGAGCATTGTCGGATACCTTTTGCCAGTGTCGTCCTTCCTGACCACAATCTTGGCCAAAGGTAAACAATCTCATCCTAATTGGTAACCAAAGAGCTAGCTGTTTCTCAAATAAATATAATTAGAAGGTCTTTCAACGTTTGAATTACGGATTTTGGGTTTGAGTTTTCCGTATCAGTGAGCGCTCATTTGCGTTGGTAATTCAGAGGCGGGCGGGGCTAAAAAGAAATGCTCTCGGGTCAGGTAGAGGTTGCGAAAACGGTAAACCGAACCGATTTCAGGGGATGGGAATGGGATTTGGTTGGGTTCTCGGGGGGTGCAATGAGAAGGTCGTTTGCCCGAGCTGCTGGGCATTTCCCCCGGAGTGAGTCCGGGAATCTGTGACAAGGAATTTCCATTTAGCTCCCGATCTGAAGGAGAGAGAGTGTGTGTGTGTGTGTGCGTTAATGAAGGCATTTGAGCATTTTGAGCTGAGCAAGTTGCAGTTCCCCCCCCGCACAGAAAAAATAATATTGATGGCATTTTATCAAATAAATTAGCATAAACTTCTTAATTTCTAGGTAAGACTATGTGAATATATTTACCATTTATTTTCGTATTTTCTTAGTAATGGAAAACTTTTCCAAGAAACAATAAATAAATATAAAAAAAAGTCTTCAGCTGAAACCAATGAGCTAATATTAGGGGTTTTCAGCCTATGCTGATAGAAAAAAGGTAAAAAATATTAATTTGATATTTAATAAATGTCAAGTTGTTATGTCTAACGTTTTTCTTCAGTGTACCTTTGAAAAGGGAAACTCAACCGACTCAAGAAACTGCAGCTCCGGGAAGTCGTTGCCCAAAAACTGAGCGAGAAGAAGGGAAGAGACAAAAGAAAGAGAGCGAGAGAGGTAGAGAAGAAAGGGCAGCCGACAATGCAGCTAAGTAAACAAAAAGAGGCGAAGAAGGGAGAGAGCGAAGAAAGGAAAACATTTACAAAAGAAAGTTCGTTGAACTGGTGTGTGTGTGTGTGTGTGTGTCAGTTGTGGCTACTTTGCTCCCCCCTTCGACCCATGGATTCCCCTACTAACTCCCATGACTTCCCATGGAATATGCGATATATGGATGTTGATGACGTCTTCAGGTTGAATTTCAAGCCAAACAATAAGAGAGACATGTCAACGGAAACGTCAGTGACCGCCGCCGCTCCTGCTGAATCGGGGAAAAGCCGCGAGCGAGGATCGACTTACAACAGCCGTCATCTCAATTTCCATTCTAGAAAATCAAATCCTTGAGTGTGTGGGTGTAATGGGAAATAGCTTTAAGTTTGAGTATTTTAATATTTAATAAACAAAAAATGAAATAAACTCCGCAAACAATGATTGGGTTTTATTACTTTAACCCGATTCTTAGACCCATTAGATATTATTATACATAGGATTTGTCTAGTAATACAACAAATTAAGCTTCGTTTATTTCAGTACTATGTTCCTATATTACACTCAAGTGGCCTTTGCGACACCAAGCACGTGCTTGTTAGTGTTAAGAGTTAATAGACGCCATAGGAAAAAGTATATGTAGGTTTAAGAAATAAAAAAAATGAAAAATGTATTTTAAGCATGTGTCTAATAAGTTTAATGACTTCAGGATTACATAATTTTAACGATCAGTTAAAAACAATTCCAAGACTGTGGATTAAAACAAAATAAACAAATCAATTAAGGGAAGAAAGTAATTATTTTCGAACCAACATTGTGAATATTACAAGAAATCATTGATTGTCACAATGATTGTTACTAATTTGTATTTAAAAAAGCGCACAACATTAATATTTAGGTAATATTTTTTTCAAAATTTGTATTTGTGTTTAAATATGTTTGTATATATTTTTTTTAGTATTTTAGAAGATTATAATATAATATAATTTCTAATGTATAATATAAATAAGCACTGTGTTCACTTTTTCGAGAGCGTACTGTAATTATCACAACCAAAAAATTGTTCTTCCCAGCTGAGCCGCACATTTTAGCGAAATCCAAACGGAATGAAGAAATGGCAAAAAGAAGAGCAACGAGCGATCGGTTATTGCTGGCAAGTGTTTGGAGCGAATATTTATCAACAAACACAGCGCATATGGCCAAGCAAATTTGCATGTACATACATATGTACATAGATACATACATATGTACATACCTGCATGCACGCACGGCATGCAGCGACACGAAAACATCACGAATACATGCGCTGCATTTATGTACATACAAACAATAGCCCCGAAAGTATGTACATACATACATTCGCTGTATTCGTTGAGTTTTGCGACGACGACGACGACGACGACTACGAATGAACGAAACAAAAACGATGAAAAACAGAATGCGATGAAACCGTACGTACGCGCGTGTTAATGTATGAGTGAGAAACAGTGTCCGTGTGTAGAGTTCTATGGCCAAGTATAGGGCAACGGGGGGGTGGGAGAGGCAAAGAGCGGAAGAGAGGCGAACGAAGAGCGACAGAGACACAGACACAAACACGCGCGCGCCTGTTGCAAAATTCAGTGTTGCGCTCTCATTCGTGAAGAAAGGATGTACAGCGAATAGCCGGTTGTAGCCGAATGAATCCGTGTACATCATCGCCCCCGCACATGCCCCGTGGCCCCGGAGGAGCCGGCCGTTCAGCTTCAGCCACCGGCCTGGAGTCCCATGGCCTGCAATTGCTCGATATGGGATCCAAAGAGGACTTTGAGGAGCTGCGCGACCTGCTCCACTCCTGGGACGTCGCCGATCTGCTGCCCCATCTGCAAGGTAAACATAAAATTACACACTCACACACACACACACACACAAAGTATGTATGAAGAAGAGGCGCGCTAAGAAGAGCCGGCAAAAAGAGACGTCGTCACTGCCAACTTAACTAATAACTTGAAACCCCGGTTTCGTTAAGTTTATGTCTATTCCCTGGAAAGCCGAATTTGAAGTTGTGAACAAACTGTTGTTTACCCTTCCTATTTTTATCGATCGAATTTCGGGGAAATGGCATTGATAAAGCTCTTGGCTATTAGAATACAGTGGGACATCCCTAAAGAGAACTGTCAATATTAATTAATTACATATGTACATATGTATGTACATATGTACGTACATGAGGAGCAGGAGCTCGCAAAGAGAGAGAGAGAGAGAGCAAAAAAAAAACTGATGATGCTTCTATGAAGTGTACGGTAACATTTTTGGTCACATTTTATGCGTATGGTAACACTAAAGAATACAATTATCAATATTTCAAAAGAAGGGAAATTATAAACATTTTTATTATTATAATTAAACCAAATTAGCATTGATTAAAATAAGGAAGTTGGTGTTCGTTTTTAAGGTTAATAAATCCTTATATAATGTATAAGCATTTAGAAAACAATTTTAAAAAATGTACAATTTTTTTCCAATATTTTATTATTTATGAATAAATAGGTAAATGGCAAGGCGGAATAAATAGACAACTTTTCGAAATCAAGACCCCAAATATGCGCATTCTATAGATTTCATATCGATATTTATCGAAGTTATCAATATTAAAAAAATAAACCATAACTAGGCTAAAAAAGTATCAATTTTGGAAAGCCTTTTATGTTAGTTTCTATTTGATTAATTAAACTGCATATTGAATTTAAAATTTAAAATTTTTTTTGCTGGCAATTAAAATGATGTAACCTCTTTTTAAGTTAAAAAATTTGAAGTCAAGTTTTTAACCACGTTTTTGTTCAATATTTAATTACTGAAAATATTGTCTTTTTATATGAATTCATTTATGTAGCTTATTTAATTATTGTCTATTTAAATAGAGGAAATTAATATATACAAAAGTACATATGTATGTACATACATTAGATGTATATAAAATAGTTCAAAGAAATCGAAGAACTTTTAGAAATGAAAATAGCAAGATCAACAGAATATAAGAAACGAATCACTGTTTTGCAGGGCTCCTTAGGAGCTTCTTTTGGTTCAAGTAACTTCTTCTACTTGCTAGTTAGACCTACCTTCTTATCTTTGGTTCCTTGTATCTTTCAGATGAGGCCATCAACGTGGACGAGCTGCAGATGATCAAGCGCCACCACGTGTCCGAGTTACTGCGAAATTTTCGCTTTGGCACTCGCATTCGCTTCGAGCACCATTTGGAGCGGTGGCGTCGCTGGCTGAATGTGCCGCTGCAGGGAGGCCCGGGTCAGGGCGCTGGCCACTGCAACGGATGTCGTTGCGGGGAGATTCAGGCGCAAGCCCAGTCCCAGTCCGAGGCGCTGTGCCAGCCGCCGCTGGTGGAGATCAATGAGTCAGAGCCACTGAGCGACGGTGTAGTGAAGAACGAGGATTTGGCTAAGACCATTCCGGCGGAATCACTAGTGGCTCTCAGCACGCCACGCCCAATGCCCGTTCCCTTTCAGACATTGCCCATGAAGGAAGCGCCGCCTGACTTGATGGTGGTCAAGGAGGAAGTGCCTTCAGTGGGCAGCGGAGTTGGAGTTGGCGGCATGGCTCTGGAAGCCGAAGAAGTGCCAGGAGTGGTCGCCGGACTAGGAACTTTTGCTGGCGGTGATGACCAGCAACCGGCCGTTGATCGCGGCGTCAGCGTTCTGGGCATTCTGCAAACGTGCGGCATTAAGGCCCAATCCCTGCTGGAACGGATCGGTCAGAACGAGCCGCTCGATGCTGTACAGCGCCTGCTGCTGATCCAACTGGTGTGCAGCTACTATGAGGATAACCAGCTGCACCTGACCCTGCAGCGAAGCCATCTGCTAGAGCGCGAGATTTTGCAGCTGTTTCCGCGTGAGGAGCTGCACTACTATCGCACCGAGCGGCGTGGCAAGATCTATGTGCGATTCACCAATATGAAGCGTAGCAAGCGGCTGAGCTCCACGCGACAGGAGCTCAAGCGGCGACGTACGGACAACCTTCGGAAAGCCGGAGGACAGATGCCATATTCCGCCAACTTTGGGGCGCCACCCAAGGCGAATGTGAGCAGCTTTGCTGTCGAGCAGACCTCCAGTCCCGATCGCTCCGATTGATGATTTGTAGTTATGTAAGAAAATGAAGAAGCTAGCTCCAAACTTAATGCTAATCGTAGGCTAAGCCCCAAATGTGAAATCTATCTGTTTTGTTTGTGTGACTGGATGTATAATAATAGGGTATTTTGCGGGTCGACGCGCGATCCGCCGACTGACGATACTAAATCGCAACTGATTTTGGTTACACGACAACGACTTTGTGCACTTTTTACGGGCGAGCGGGCGAGGTGGTCGGTTGCCTACAAACAAAAAAAGTGATTACATCAGCAGCGAAAATAGCCAGGCGACGGCGTGTTAACAATTGGCTAACACGACACCAGCACGGACTTGTGCTGACTAAACTGCAAGAAGAGTATCTGCCAGATACGCACACAGTGTAATAAGTAAAAGGCAAGGGGGCGTTTGTTCTGGCAACTAATTAATTAAGTTGCCTTGGTCTCCGGCACCAGCAACCAGCAACCAGCTCCAGCTCCAGTTTCCCCAGCACATGTTCGCTGCTAATTGCCTTTATCAGCGACGCGACAGAGAGCAAACAAAACTATCTTTATCTGCAGGCCCCGCCGGATAGCGAAATAGCAGCGTATAATAAGTGCCATTTGGGTCTACACTTTCTCAACCCCTCTGTAGGTTTCCCTAGTTTTTGTTCCCATTTTCCCCTGTTTTCAACCCTTTTTCTTTTCCCCGATTTCAACGCCCATTTTCGCCGCGATTTTTCAGCGATTTCAGCTCTGCCTGGCAGCGAGCGCATTCCAATAGATCTCCTTGTCATGTAAAAGGGGTTTCTTCTCTGCTTTTCTTTTTTTTTTTCTTTTTGTGTTAGTTCGTTTTGAAGCGTTTTCGAGCAAGCAATTGTTCTGTGCATGTATCTGATGGATACGAGTGCGCTGCCAAGTAGTAAATAGGTCGCTGGCAACAAGCTGGTGTATATTTTGTATGTATGTATCTGTATATATATCTTTGGTGGCCATATAGCCTCAGCTGCAAAGCGACAAACTATTTTTTATTTGTTGCTTTCGGCCAGCGAAAGCGTATGAAATTTGCCAGCCTGCTTGCTGCCTGCTTGCTGCCTGCTTGGCGCTGCAAAAGCTCTTTGTATCTGTTAGATACTTTTAAGATTTTTCACTGCCTTTTGAATTTCACAAATTCTGGCTCATTACAAGCCAACCCAACTGGGCTAGTTGCTTACATACATACATATGTATGTAGTTTATACTTCAGTGAGTAATCCCGCACGGTTTTCGGCGTATCTTATCTGCGTTTTTCTGTCGAGCTTTTTTTTCCAAGGCATTTAGATTGCTGGACAAGCGGCTACCCGCACAGATACAGATACAGATACAGCTGGTGCTGGTGCTACATAGTGCTGGTGTGATGTGGCTGTGGCGCTGCTGCTGCCTTTGCTTTTTCGAGTGGGGAAAGTAGGTCAATTACACGTGTCGTGTGTGTATGTACAGCGGTACGTACATACATACATATGTACATATGTCTATGGGGCCCCGGTACATAGAGACGGTTTTTATGCTTGGCCAGCATAATCAAACAAGCTCTTTGTGTTGCCAGCGTTTTTCTGGTTTTTCTGTATGTTTTTCTCTTTTTCTGGTTTTCTGGTTTCATCGGTTTTCCGTTCGCCGTTCGCCGTTCTCCGTTCTCCGTTTCTTCGTGGCCTGATCAAAAGTTTACTATTTGCTTAGTTCTTCGTTCTCGGTTCTTCTCTCTCTGGTTTCTAGGCCAAAACGTTGCAATGGGCGTTTGTTCTTCTTGTTTATCTTCTATGGAGTTCTTGCGGATGGAACTCGGACTGTAGATACAGATATCTACAAATTGTAGATAGATAGCTAGCTGTTGTAGCTTGGCTGGGATAATAAATCGAGCGAGGGCCCTTTTTTGTTTAGGGCGTGTTTCTTATTTGTTCTATACGTTTTTAGAGTGCTTTTAAACAGATAAATCTTTTGTAGTTGTTGCCACCTTTGAAGTCATCTTTTAAAAGTGGAAATTGGGTTAGAAATATACTAAGGAACCTTAGGGAAATAAGAGTCAAATAGTTAAAGTTAAAGAAACACATAAAATCCACTAACAACTATCAGTTTAGGAAACCTTAGGAAACAATAAAGTAGATATTAGGCACGGTATACTTTAAAAATAATATTTAATTTATATTTGATCAAATATAAATGCCGATACTTAAGCTGATAATGATATTAACCATTAAGATATATTTTAAAGATATTTTCAAAGATTTTTAAGTGTAGAACCCCCTGAATATTAATTTAAATCTTGCAATTTGGCTAAAACCACAAGCATAGACTTAAGAAACGCGTTCGCAAAAGTGTTTATTTAATTTAAGACTTTTACAACCTGAAGAAACTAAAACAAAAACAGAGAAACCTAACTAAAACTTGAAAGTATTACTTTCTAAACTGTATTCCATTCCAAATAGTTCATGAATAAATATATAAATGCTATTTGGGCACTAAAAACTTTAAATAGTATTATTTGTTTTCTTTTTATAGAAAGTAACTCATAAAACTATACATTTGCGTGTTTTATATTTAAATCATTTAATAACTATATGTCCGTATTTTTTACTGTACAACCATTAAAGTTTTTATGATTTTCAATGCAAAAATCAACTAGAGAAACTAAGCATTATGTTCTATTCAAATTAAATCATATATTGGTATTTTTATTGCAAAAGAATTCATAATTTCTAAATTGAAACTAACTAAAAATATATAAAATTCCTAAAAAATTGTTTATTTAACTAAGAAAACTATCAGTTCTTGTACTTTACTACTTTTTTAGAATTTATAGACTGCAAAATCTTTCTAAAACTAAGTTTTCTTCACTAAAAATAGAATTTTCATAGCGCCCGAACGCTTGGAGGACATTTTTCCCATGTGGAAAGGACGTTGAAAGGACAAGGAAAACCATTGGAATGTGAGAATGTGGGATTGGGATGCGGGCGTAATGTACATACAGCAAATGGCGCAATTTAGTGGGCGGCGTTTTCGGTGCTCCCACAGGGGGCGAAAGGGGGGTGTGAGATAAAAAACCGCCCAACTACATACATATATACCCGCAAATTAGGTCAATCGATAAAAGAGGCAGCGACGCTGGCAGCGACAGCGGCACATGCGCTAACAAAGAGGTCGGGGAAGGGGTGTGGCGCCCAAGGAGCTTTTCCAGCTTTTCCTTTTTCCCTTGCTGCCGGAACAGAGAGAGAGAGAGAGAGAGAGAGAGAGGGAAAGAGAGAGGAGAGCCTGTTGTTGGTAATCCAATTGTAGGTGGCTCCAAAAATATATATAGCGAGCCTTGTATGTATATATAGCCCCGTTCTATATACATTTATAGCAGCCTTGTTGCCGTTACATGGGCTCCAGCAATATGGATTACATCACACGAGGTTCTGTTTCTGCAGCACACGGGGTGTCCGGGTGTGTGTGTGTGTGACTTTTAATATTTTATAGGGCAGCTGTCACTGCTCCTGCCGCTCCAGTTGCCACCCGAAAAAGGCTCCTCTCCTCCCCACGCACCCCATAAAAACCCCCCAAAAGCAGCCACTAACTGCGGGCTCATAAAACAGAGTTTGGGGCATATATGTATGTATATATATGTTACATATATATTGCCGTTACGAGCTGATAAAATAAATAAAAGGAGCCGAGCCCGAAGTCGTAATGATTGTTTTTTTTTTCCCTCTTCCAGGGCTGATTAAATTTTTGCCAGGAAAATTCTAAGTATTTCTTAGCCCGCAAGAATGTTACAAAACTGTTGGGCTCTTTGGGGCTCCAGGTCAGGGCTCAAAGTTGCTCGGACTTTACTCTCCGAGGTCCGAAATTGATTTTTTGTGAAGTGCCTCAGGACATGGAGGAAGTGGCAAGTTTTTGGAACTTCATTTTATTCGGTTGGGGCATTACAACTTTGGGTTTTCGGTTTTGTTTTATTTATTTTTTGTTTACAAGTTACAATTCGATGGCTGTTTCCATTTCAGTATTTTCCTTGAATAACTACTCTGTTTTCCATCTAATAATAAGGTAGAGGCAGCGACTTCGTACCTTTTGGTATTTATTTTGAGGCCTTAAACTTGTTAATAGTTTACGTTTTTTGTTATAATTAGTTTTATTTAAGTTTCTGTTTGAATTTTTATTTAAGTTCGATTCCCGATCAACAAGAATTATCGATAATTATTGCCTGAAAGTCGCACCATAAACTTGACACTATTGTGTGAAATTTTATACACAGTCTTACTACTTGTCTACATGTAAAAATATATTTATTCGCAATTGTCCATAGTTTAATGTATTAAATTACCTCGATTAATTTGTTTAATTAATGTGGAAATTAAGTAACGGCATTATAGGCTAGATTCCTTTTATTTCTTTCATTTATTCAAATAGATTATATGTAAATTACCTAGTTTCTACGTATATTACATTGGAGAGCCGCCAGGTGTCGCTGTATTGCCAGATTTGCATAGAAAGTGTGGAAGTGGCTGACATATTAGTTCCGAAGCTAACCACTAGAAGCGCGGCGGCATTGGAAAGTCTGGCAACTCTAATACAATGAGCAATACAAAGAGGCGGGCTTTTCAAAAAATTACATCAAGCATAAGATAAACTAAAAACATAGTCTTAAACTAATGGCTTTTATTGGAGATAAAAAGTATGTTTAGATCAGATCAGTCGCAAAGAGGTGCATCTCAAAAAAGAATGCCATGCGCTTGAATTGGCCTTTTTATGTGTGCATTCATGCATTCAATTACACGAGTGCACCGATGAATGTATGCGTGGTTATTTCCTTTCGAAGACATCAAGAATATTTTGTCTACTTGGTACCCTGGCAATATGGGCGTATTCAGCATTGAGGTAATGATAATTGCAGTCGGTATCACTTAAAACACCAACTACTCTTAAATGGTTCAGAAAACTTGAAACCAAATCATCTGTTGTTGTTGTTCTGCGAGCGGATAGTGCCTGCATACCCTACCGCTGATAGATTTTTAAGGGAGCGTGCAGAAACAAAAAAAAGCTGATATATATGTTTGCCTTTTGTTTTGTTTAAAATTTTTGTTTATATTTTTTTCAGATAAATAATAATTTTAATAATTGGCAAAAATTTTGTTTAATGTTATTATTTAATGATCTATGTCTATATATTATATGTTGTATGGTTATTTTCGAATTGTAAGAGCAGGCAATTGTTGTTATTGTTTCGGCAACAGCAAGTCCCCAATCAGAAGTTTTTCCAGTACAACAGTTTAGTTGCCCTCGCGAGAGCAGCTCTCTTCGATTTTTTTGACCGCTCGTACGCTTGCTAGAAAGAGAGCAAACGATCGACTGACGTCACCGCATATACATATACATAAGTGCATCGTTTTTCTACTGCTCTTTGTTCGCCTGTTACACGAAATGGAGAAACGCTCAATTTGTTTGATGATTTCGTCATATTGTAACTTAAAAATGTTTTTTTTTTTGTATAAAATGTTGTTGTTGTAGACAAGAACATAAACATGGCCCAAATTGTAAAATTTTTCGGTACAAATTGATTTTGTGCACCAGGCGCTGAGGAGGCAACAGAAGGTGGTTTATCGGTCTGAAAGCACTCTATCAATGACGTCATTGCTCTGAAAGCACTCTATCAATGACGTCATTGCACAGATCAGCGCCAGCGTATCGTCGCTCTTCTGTTTTCTGTTCGCCTGTTACCCGAAATGGGAAAC
>JAEIIG010035305.1:0-15926 GCA_018904695.1 Drosophila parvula | reverse complement strand
AAAAAAAAAAAAAAAAAACGCAGCCAGATACAATTATGGCGGGTGGTGGCGGCAGAGAGGAGGCACTCTCGCGGGGAAAAACCCATTTGCAAATATGTACGTACGAGGCTCGAGGACGAGTATGCATGTCCTGGGCCGTGTCGCCTCTCGATTGGCATTCCCAGGGTACAATATTGCCAGGGGCAATGCTACAGGCGCTGAAAAATATACTGGCGGGGGTGGAAAGGGGGATAAGCAGAGCCTTAAAAAAAAAATCAAAAATAAAAAAAATATAATATAAAGTAGAGGTTTTCGTAAGGGCATATCTGCTTTTCGGGAAATATATCGTACAGTTTTAATATTAAATTATATATATTGATATATACATATATTGATTACATTATATTGATATTATCGAAAAATATCGTAATTAAACTATCGATATATGGATTTTATTGAAAAATTATCGATTAAAGTATCGGAGAAGAGTTATTTGAAATATATTATACTTAAAACTATTAATGATACCGATATTATCAAAACATTTTCAATCAAAGTGTTTAAGAAAATGTTATTTCATTTATAATGCTTAGTAAGCAGATTATCGATTTATTGCCACGTTTATTTATCGTTCTAATTTTGATATTCTCTGCCATTCCTGGAATTGTTCTCTATTATATATTATATTACGAAGGGAAACTGTACCTAGGAAGGACTCTTATTTAATAAAATAAAAAAAAGAGATAATAAATCAAAAATAAAAAAAATATAATACAAAGTAGAGGTTTTTGTTAGGACATACCTACTGTTCGGAATATATATCGTAGAAGCAGAATATCGATATATTTTTTTAAGATTCTAAAAATACCTATCAGTGAATTAGGAAATATATAACCAATTGGCTATAAAACTGATACTACCCACAAGCAGAAAGGCAAAGAAAACACCCATCATTGAGATGTCAGCGTTGAAAAGTTGCCGTTGACTGGGCGACGATCTCGCTACGGTTCGGATGGGTTCCGTCGGTCTACCGGAATGGAGAGTCCGGAATTGGGGAGTTTGGAGTCCGGGGGGGAATCCGGGAGTCCGCCTTCTGGTTGCCTTGTTTGTGTCACTCTCCTGCGTGTGTGTGTCTGTGTGTGTGGTGAGCCAATAAATATCGTGTTTAAGCCAACACCAACAGCAACAAACGTTCGAGGATGTGTACGGGTAGGCCCAAGGCCCAACTCATACATAGGCAAAATGTGGATGCCAAGGGGTGTGAGGAGGGGGGTAATCCAGGGGGAAAATCGAGAGGGATCTCTCCCCCCTGCACCCCATATTGTCTGGCAAACTGTGAAACTGTGCAAAGGCGTTGGAGCATAAACAGTTTTTGACATTGTCAGGCCAAGACACATGCTAATGCCACGGTGTGCGGGTGAGTGAGTGCCTCGATGGGTCTGCTGGCTGTTTGGGAACTGTGCTGTGTCTATGGATGTGAATATATGGGTCTAGATATGGTACTATGCTGCCTAGACTGCCTCTACGGTTGAGTGAGTGTGAGCACGCGGAGAAATGAGTGATCACAAAACAGAGAGATTCCTTTGTAAGTCAGTATTTAACTAACAAAATATTCAATAAAATTATTAGAATAATTGTAAGAATGCCAGCTAATTAAATGGAACTCAAATTGTGCAGACAAAACACAACTGAAATGGTTTCAGGTAAATTACTAAAACAACAAATCAATGTAAACAATTAATTTCAACAGTTGTTTGTTCATATATAAACACACAAAATGCTTGTTAAACACATAAAACCTTGAGTTGAGTTGCCAATATACATAATCTATCCCCCCCCACCTTAAGGAAAACACTTTGAAAACAAAAGATACTAAGTAATACAAGAATTAACTTTTAGTTGAGGCAAACCAAATGACTTAATGACCCAATAATGAATTATAAATCAAAGAACGGTCGGCATTAAATAATTGATGGCCCCAAAAAGGAGAGAGAACACACACACATGCTCACTGGGGTGTCAAAAGTCTAAATCTATTCTTAAACATTTCCCAGATATATATATATATATATATAGAGAGAGAGATATATATAGAGAGAGAGGGAGACAGAGAGAGAGAGAGAGAGCTACAGAGAGAGGTAGAGAGAAAGCGAGACGCAATCAGGCGCATTAAGGACCCTCATTAATAAATGATTAGCTCATTTAGTCACACATTATTCAAGTTAATTTCTCGGGGTTTCCCTAATTAAATAAGTGCAAACAAATTAAAGTACAAATAAATAATTATAAAAAAAAACAGCAGCTGCCCTTCTGTGTGTCCTGTGTGTCCTGTCTCTCTTATCCTTAGCTGACTTTTTCTGGTAGTGTAGGCCCATCGCATATGTGTGTTGGCCTGCCCAGTCAGCCGTAAACGTTATCTCTCCTCCCCCCCTGACTTTTCCTGCCTTTCACACTTTTTGCAGTTGCAGGACCTTTGTTGAGTGTGTGTGTGTGTGTGTGTTTGTGTGTGTGAATGTGGTGTGCATTTGTAAGCCTCATATCTATGGAGCGGCATAACCGTACTATATCTTTTGGCTTTTATAGCTCTCACCGAGATTCACGTTTTTAGGGTCCCCGGCCTTTGGACTTTATGGACTCATTTTGTGACTGGACGTGATGTGAAAGTTGTCCCAGAATAACACCACCAACACACACACTCATACGTGTTGTGGGTAAACCGATTTGTCATTATTATTGAAGACCATAAAATTCCCGTTGAATCCAGCTGCTCCCCGTACCCAGTTTCAGTGGCAGGTCCTGGCCCGCAGTCCTGGCTTTCAGTTCTGGCTTTCAGTCCTTGTTCCAGTCCTGGCTTTCAGCCCTGGCCCGCAGTCCTTGTCCTGCTCCATTGAGCCGACATTTCTGATGGGTCACGGCAAGTCAAAACGTTTAGCAGGCGCTTAAAAAGCAAACATCACCACAGTTTTGGGGCCAAACGGAGTCCGGGAATCCGGAATCGGAGGAATCACAACTACTGAAGACCGGAGACCATGGGACCATGAATCCCTGATTCCGGCACGACATCAGGTATCATGCATCATCGCCGCCATCATCGTCATTATTGCGGTGTGTGTGGTGTGTGTGTGCCTGTGTATATGGCAGAAAAGTCCGAAGTGCTAGTGGTTTTTGGGGCCGGGCCCCGAAATGTAGGCAACGTAAATTGGACAGGTTTGTGGGAAATGTTTGGAAATTAGCGGCAAATGTAAGCGAGAAGGGTAAAAGCGTGCAGCGTTGGAACCATATAATTGGGCAGATTGATTTTCCACAACGCAGCGCTCAGTTTGTGTATTTCCCCCCTATTATGTGTTCTCCCTCCCCTAGGTAAACTTTCTAAAATGTTAATTTTTCCGACTCACGTTAAAACTTTTCCTTAAAAAGGTAAAAACAAAGAAAAATATAAAACCTCAACATGGAAAACCCTGTACAGGGGAGAGAGAGTTTTCACGGAAAAAGCACTGGCAGGTTAGGTCGGATCAGGAAAGCGTGAAAAAAGCCTAAGCGTGAAATTATGATTATAAATGATGGCGGAAATGGCGAAAACTTTCTGACAGCCTAAAGTTTGCAACAAAAATAAACTAATTGAAGCTGATAACTGATGGGCAATAAATTTCATGCACTCGAAATTGAATTTTTGTTAAAAATATATCAGGGGGGAAGAGAGGTCTTCCCTGATATTTTCCAGATATTTTTAAGAAAAATGTTTTTTATTAATTCAACAAATTGCAGCAGAAACGGCTGGACAGCAAGAATGCAACACACACATAGTGGGAAATTTTCTCTTTGAAGGTGTGAAGTGTCACAGCCAGAGGAAAAGTGGGCGGGAAATGGAGTTGGGGAAATGGGGAGATGGTGAGCTGGGGAGATGGGGAGCTGGGGAGAGCTGGGGGAGCTGCCGAGAGATGAACCATTTCTCCCATCGGAGAGACAGCCGGCACTACATTATGGAATTTCCTTTGTGCTTCATTCCAATCAGGAAAAGTGAAATGTCCCCCGAGGAGGAGGACTCGACGGCGCAAGGACGACGCGTCGGAGGGGGGTTGGCGAGTGAAAATTTTTGTTGTGCTGCAAACCGAATGCGAATGCAACACTTTGTGGCAACTTTCTGCTTCCTGCTCTGCTGCCTTTTCCATTTTTTTTTTCTTCTTCCAGCCACACTCTCCCCTCCCATGTTTGCTTAACCAAATTAAAGTTTTTGGCAAAGAGCGATGCTGGGAACGTGGTGTGGTGCCTCACTGTTTCGGTTTTTTTTTTTTTTTGGCCCATTTCCCATTTGCCGGCTCCGTAAGAGCCTTCTGCCTAATTAGTTGTAAGCGAATTTGTATTCAATTTGCTGCTCTGGGTTTCGGCAGCTCCATCTCCAGTTCAGTTTTCCTCGCCAGCAGCTCCAGTTCTCCTGCTCCTGCAGTTCTCTTCCTGTTCCTGCTTTCCTGTTTTCGGGAGGGTGAACCTCATCCTCACCGTTTCCGGGGCAGTTCTCATAACTCGGCCTGGCAGGCCATAAATTATGTTGCCTACGACTTGGCAATTAAGCCACCCCACCCACCGAGGGGGGGCTTGAGAATGGATACCGCAAGGAGGAGGATGCCACGGAGCCACGGAAGGAAGTGAGTGGCGGACGGAGAGAGATGGGGTGGGAAAAATGCGCCGGGGCTCTAGTGGCGCGTGCCGAGTGCCGAACTCTGCTACCAAAATATAGTTTTGGAGGCCCCAAAGTGAGATCTCTTCGCCGGAGCCCATCA
Organism: Drosophila parvula; assembly: GCA_018904695.1. Lineage (NCBI taxonomy): Eukaryota > Metazoa > Arthropoda > Insecta > Diptera > Drosophilidae > Drosophila > Drosophila parvula. The sequence goes on along the minus strand of JAEIIG010035305.1, from coordinate 11,169 downwards.
AATTTACACCTAACAAACTTCATAACAAAGTCATAAAACCCCGCTATGTGTGTGTTGTGTGTTGGCCATAAAAATGTTAAGGCCAAGAGCAAACAGGCCGTGGAAGAAGTAGGAAAAGGTGTCCAGCATACCCTTTAACCCCCCCAAAAAAAAAAAACCAAAAACCAACACTGGGAAAGGTCAGGCATGCCCTGCCTTCGGTATGCAACATGGAAAAATAATTTCTATAGTTTTTTAAACATTTAAAATAGTTAAATAACTTAAAATAAAAAATCTTTTTACGAAATAACAAAAAGTGTCTCGTTCCTGCTCTGGGAAAGATCGCAGATTGCCGAATCCTAACAAGCACGTGCTTGGTGTCGCACATAAGTGTACTGGCTGTAGTGCATTAACGTCCAAGTAAAATAAAAGAATATTGATAACTCTTAAATATATTTAGAATAACCTTTTCACGCTGCATTTTCGAATCTATTTAAAATAACCTCTTCACACTGCATTTTCGAAGCTATTTAAAATAACCTCTTCACACCGCATTTTCGAATCTATTTGTAACAACCTCTTCACACTGCATTTTCGAATCTATTTATTATAACCTCTTCACACAGCATTTTCTAATATATTTATAATAACCTCTTTTCACTGCATCTTTTAATCAATTTATTACAACCTCTTCTCACTGCCCTTCTTATAAGCCGTTAATATTTAGGTGCTATTTGAACTCTATATAATGGTGTTGGTAACAAGTTCGCACAATATAATATAATAATAAAATGGATATTATATTTATCCCCGAGATAAAACCTTGATAAATAAATATTAAAATAAATAGCCGAGCTCTTTTCTTTTTACGTGCACATCCGCAGGCGAAACTGAAACAGGAAGTGCACAAAAATTTCCCAACTTGGCAGCACACTCTAGAGAAGGGGGCGTGGCCGGGTACTTGAAGTGCTCTTTAAACACAGACCCCGGGCCCCCAGTCTCCCCATTTTTTTGCTCACTTTTTGGGGGAGTGCTGCTGCTGCTGCGCCTCCTCGAAAATATGCATATGAATATAAAGCTATGCCGGCAGGATGTGTATGTGTTTATGGGTGTAATGGGAGTGTGTGTGAGGGGGGTCTGAAAGTTTTGCAACCTTCTTTTTGACCCGAGTAGCCATCCGCCGCCTGGGCAGACAGACAGTTTATGTTTGCATGTCACTGAGCCTGTAATGTATTCTAATTGAATGTTGAACTTGACCATCTTCACATATGCGACGACCAACTGAAACCGGAAGGACCCTCAAATGCACACAAACACACACACAGGAAGGACATGGGCTGAAATGCAGAAAGGAAGGAAGCCAGCTGAGCCTTGAAACGGAGCAAGGGAGAGATGTATGTATTTATATTTATATTTTTTTGTTCTTAACTACTTTGAAGTCTATCTTACTTGATAAAAAGAACTTCAACATAATGGGAAACATCTTAAATTAAATATTTAATTAACTTACTGGTAACAAACTTAAATAGAATATACTTTTGTATATATTTTCCAGGTCAATTAATACATTTAAGGCCTGCAAATACACAGGAAATTCGCTTCAATCAGTGGCATAAATAAAGACTTTTATTTCAATCAGTGGCCAAAATCGAGCATCAAAAAAACCCCACAAATTAGCTTAATAAACAGACAGAGAATCTGCACTTTGTTTGCCCCACAAAAACAATGAAAACCAGCTTAAGGAAACTGGTGAAATGTAGTAGTTATTGAAGAAATTTTCCCACCACAGAGGAAAATGTGTTAGTCAGGGGGACATAAAGTTGAAAACATTTCCATTTGAAATGCAGCAGTCATTTGCATGAAAACCAAATTCAGCTACCGTCGAATGCACACAAATGTTTAACAAAATGACTCTACCGGCTCTACGCTCTATGCTCTGTAATTTTATTAAAAATCATTGACCAGCCACGCCCACACACCGCCCACCCCAATGCATTTTGTTGGTAAAAAAACCATAAAAGGCAAAAATCAAACAGGGGATACCGCACACGCACAGAGACGGGGAAAAGGGCGATATCCAGAGGGAAACAATTTGCCAAAAAATCGACTAACAAAAATAGATATATATAAAATAAATATATATATATATATATATATATATGTGTATAAATACAGACACATGTGTGTGTTGTTGGCACGCCAAATGCAATTTCCATAACAAATCAAATATTTTATGGCCCCAGCCAAATGGCAACGGAGAAAATGTTGTGTTTGGCTTTAAAGTCCCCGTTACAGGGAAAAATTCATTTCTTCTTCTCTTTATGGCCATTGTTGAAAAGGAGAAGCTGAGAAGAAAGGCTGAGAAAAGTGCTTGGGCTCGAGCTTGGGGTCAGGAGGTCCCTAAATCACTAAATGGGTCAAAATGTGTGTATATATATGTATGCTGTGTGGTCCTTATCTATGCCCGGGTGTGGGTGTTGTGTGTTGCGGTAATCCCCAGTAGGAAACCCAGCAAAAAGGCAACAATTAGTCGGGCATTTGCTGCAAATAATATTTGCTAAATGTCCCAAACAGAATCGTCATAAATAAAAAAAGAGGCCGCCTGGCATTTCACTCGCAAAACCAAACCGAAGTTGGGCATACTCTGGAAGTGATTTTGCTTTGTGTTCGATAAAAAATATTTACCAATTCACTGAGAGTTAGATTGTCAATCAACAAAAATGTGTTCTTGGTATGCGCACACAAATTCCCTCACATTCTAATTAAGAAATGTTTGACATTTACAAGGTTTCAACTTACCTTTTTCCTGACATATTTTGTAAAGGTTCTAGCTTCCTTTGTGCGGCGCACAATTTCTGAACAAATGAAAACTTAAACTTTTAAGCAATTTACGGTCACCGGAGTAACCAGTGAGATTAATCCCAGGGGAGACAGGGGACAGATAGGCCAGTTCTTTAATCAATATAAGGGGCGGATTGGGAAGGACGAAGACTGAGAGAAATTCTTGTTTTAAATAATATTGTATTCCGAATTTGAATGCTTACATATGCAGCAAATTGCAATGCAAAGTGCATAAATAATTCATGTTTTATTGGAAAAAACGTTGCACATGTAAGCTGGAATATTCAAAGAGTTGCAATTTTAAATAAATAAAGTCGGAAAAACTCTTGCACTCACTCGCTTAACTTGAATCAGTTTCTAGTTGTGGCTTGTGTAAAAAAGTTAAGTTTTACGTATTTTATGTGTAGGTTTTTTTTTTATTTTCCAAGTTCTCAACACCTTACTAATTTTTTATTTTATTTTTTAAGTGCTTCTTACTCTTCTCATTTTTTTTATTGTATTTTCTAAGTTGTCCTCACTTTTTTATATTATTTTCTAAGTTCTTCACACTTTAATTACTTTTTTATTTTATTTTCTACGTTTTTCTCACTTTAATTACATTTTTATTTTATCTTCTAAGTTCTCCTCACTTTCCTTACTTATTTATTTTATTTTCTAAGTTCTCCTCGCTTTCCTATAAATATTGAGCTTACTTTTATTAAATATGTAATTCAAAATATTATTAAAATAAATATAAACTTCTAAAAAAGACTGCTTCAGTTTTTAACCTAATTAGGTATGGCAGAAAATATCGATATAAAGATACTGTATTGATATGTAACGATCAAACATTAATCTATATTTAAGCATTCCCATAAAAAGTTATTCTAATGTAACAAATGTTTTAAATATAATCGGTAAAAATAGATTAAACTCAATACAACTTTTCCAATAATTTGTTTTGATAATTTCAATGTTTTAACAATGTGATATTTTTCGATATTATAAATTTCCATACATCCCTGCAATATTTTATGATACTGATCAAAATCTCTATATAGAACCCTAGTGTATCTCCATTAATTAATACTAAAGTGACACTCTGGAGTCTCTTGTTGATTGTATCTATTATCTAACGTCTTTCCACCTGTTCGTTTACCTTTACTGATTGTTTTCCTGTGTGTTATTTGTTTTCCATTTTAAGCAAAGCATTCAGAGCTTAACTTTTAAAAACCCCCCAAAAAAAAACCAAAAAAGAAAAACAGCCCCCACGCACACACATGAAAGTGTCAAGTGCATGTGTGAGGTGTATATGTGTGTGTGTGTGGGTGTGCGGGACACAATGCGGAATGTGGCAAGAACATTTACACAAAGCCCCGGCGGCGACAGCAGCAGCTACAGCACCAAAAACCAAAACTAAAACTGCAGCAATTAACTGCCAGAGCAGGGCAATCTCTCTCTCTCTCCCCACTACAAAATATATATAAAAGGGAAAGTAGGTGGCAACAGGGGCTAAAAGTGGGTGGCAACAGGACTTAAAAGTGGGTGGCCAGTGGAGCTAAAAGTGGGTGGCAAGTGAAGCTACAACTGGGTGGCAAGTGGAGCTAAAAGTGGGGACAAAAGTGTGTGCAAAAACAAATCAGGCGTGGCTAAAACTTTGATGCACTTGTTTTAAACATTCAAAGAAGCGAAAAATCGTTTAAGTAAGCCGGATTGCAAATACCGCAGAGAACGGGCGTTAAGCAGGGGCTTCTACTCCTGGGGGGAGAGAGGGGTGTGGCCAAAAAACCGGACCGAACAGTTGTTTTTTTAAGCCTACGCAACCGGACCCGGCCAAGCGAACCCAACTCCGCAGCAGATCTTCATTCCCTTGCGCCTCCTCCTGCTGTATGTTGTGGCACGCAGCTCCCCCTCTTAAAAAAAAAAAGAAAACCCCCCCCACCTCAATTTCCCTTCCCTGGTTTTCTTCTTTTTTTTGTAGAGGAAAAGCAGAGCGGGAAATGCAACAAAAACAAAGCGCTAAACCACCAAACACCAAATGCTGTCGCTGTCAGACAGGATGGGTTGGGTTAGGTTTTGGGGGGATTGGTAGGGTTAAGGATGGTCAAGGGGTTAAGAACTCAGAGGATGAATTCTGTTGAGGGATAGCAAAAGGTGGGGGGGACAGGGATTGGGCAGGACTGCAGGGCTGAGCTGCCAGCTGCTAAAGTTCACACGCACACCGCTAAAAAAAAAAGATACATGTTCTAATCCGAACTAGGATAGAGTTCTTAAAGGTTTTTATTATTTTTTAAATATTATATATATAGCAAAACCCCTAAGCTACATAGATAAAATATTTATTTAATTATTCCAATTATTACTACCCCTTTTATTTAACAGTGCACTTGGCCAGGTCCGCTGTTCATTTGCGCATCTAATGAAGCTCAGCTCGGCAAATGTGCGTTGCGTGGGCGGTCGGTTAACGGCTGTGGCAACTTCGGCGCAACGTCGTCAGCTGCTGCTGCCATCAACAACGCATTTTCCGGGGCGGAAAAAGTTTTCCCCCAGCGGTAAGAGGGGGCAGTCAGGCAGAGCGGCGCCATAACATAACGTTTCATTAGAGATGAGCTGATAAACATGCAGGCGCAGCGGTAACGGAACACCCATACATCCCACAAAAGTTTCCACGGGCCTTTTCCATACATATCTCTGGGGTATAGGAAACAAATGTAAATCTTAATAGGATATCTCTCTCAAGCAAAAGGAATATGTGAAAGTCTGACTCCTTTTAGCGAATCAAGTAGGAAACGGAAGTCTGGCGGTTCTGGTAATGTTTTTGTACATCATTTTGTGTTGTCTTGATCTGATTTTCTTATGAATAAAAAATGAAGGTTTGATGTATTTTAAGGTATTTCTATAAATAGAAAATGCTATACAAAAATAGCCTAAGAAACTCTTTCTTTAAAGAACAAGCCTGTGCTATCTCTGATCTCAATTTATAAAGCCCCCAATCTGATATATCCTTAATGAATTCGGACACATTTGTCGCCTGGCCATTACGTATACGTACATAAATGTACTGTTATGTGTTCCTTTTCCGGCTGCTGTTTCTGCTTTTATTTTTGTGCTGTTGCTCTCATTGTTGTTGTTGTTATTGTTGTTGTTGGTCTGAGGCATGCCTTTTGTTTTTCGGTGGCCCTAAAAAATTTCACAGTTTCTTGTTCTGGCGAATGCGCGGGTGCGTGGCACAGAGGCGAACGGACAGGCAGAATGGCCTCATGTGGAATGCCTCATGTGGTCGGACGCACGACAACAACAGCGCTCAAATTTGAGTGGNAAAAAAAAAAAAAAAAAAAATCGGTTACCAGAAGGGAGACGGGGACAGGCACAGAGGCGGACATGGACATGGAGGCGGAGGTAGAGGTATTTGGCACGCCAATACAATAACAAATTAAAGGAACAAAGGATTTAGCATGTGGCAGGGCTTAGCTCTGCATTGGCCCACGGTTTCTCGTTCGAACCAGTGAGTCCCTTATGCACTCAGAGAAAAGCTTGGGATTTGTTTTTCTTTATAGGTAACCGCAAAATGTGAACAATTGAATTCATATATATTTTTGAATTTAAATCGATAAGCTTGAGGCATACCCTAAAGTTGTATTTTGCCTAACTGTCAGTTAAAGTTGAGAACAGTTTAAGCTGTTAAATAGCACACGGTTTGTCTGTTTCTGTAAATTAACTAAATCGAAAATTTTTAAGGCATGCTACTTAAAGCCAAGTTAAGGCGTATTTCGCTCAGCTCCCAGGTTAAAGTTAACGTCTGGTTAAGTTTGCTAAACACCAGTCAGTTTTCTGTTTCGGTAAACTTACTGAAAAAGGCTGGAAGTACAGGTCTAAAAGTAAAGAAAATATGCTGTAAACCGCTTGTCTCTGTTAAACTGCTAACTGTGAGGTGTTCTCTTAACTGACAGTTTAACTATGGTAAAAAAAATATTAACTGGAGTTTGAGAAACTGCACTGGTTTAGGTATTCTACACGTTAGAATTATATAAAAGATATATAAATAATTTGATTTATATGCTGAATTTAAGACTTCAACTTCGTCATAAATGATTCCCCTTTTTTCTCAGTGCTTGCTTGTTTCTGCGTGCAAAATGCGTGGCGTGAGAAGAGCAGGTTAAAGTGTGGGAAAGAGGAGGACCAAAAATGCAAATGGAAGGAAGTGCAGAGGAGCAGGAGCAGGAGCCGGGCCAGGAGCCGAGGCAGGAGCAGGAGCAGGAGCAGAAGCAGGAGCAGAGGCAGGAGCAGGACAAGGACCAGGAGCAGGAGCGAGCACAGAAGAGGAGCTAAGCCTTGAGCGAACATTACCGGCGATTACCCCGTTAGCGTTCACCGTTAGTTGCTGCTCGAAACAAGCTTTAGCAGCATCAAAACTGCGGATGCGGATGCGGATGCGGATGTGGATGCGAACATCCTCCTAAGCTCATCAAAGAACCGACAACAACAACAACAGCAAGAGAACCCAACCGAGCAAAGTGTTGATGGGGCCACCATTTGGCTGGGGCTAAGAGGGACACTAAGAGAAACCGATTAGTTGGTATTCCCTCAGAAATTTGACCCTTTAATTGCGGCTTAAGACCAAACTACTTTCATGAAAATATTTCCACCGCAAAATGCCCCAAATCTCATATTCACCTGCTATCAGTTAACTGACAGCGCCCAAGGCTATAATGTCAATCAAACTGGGCCCAAATCATTTAGCAAATTGTTATACACAGCCAAAAACTATTGTGGAATTGTAAAGAGTGATAAAGAGAGAGAGAGGAAAAACAGTTGATGATAACTATATTAGTACTTTCTCTCAGTGACTGTGCTTCGCTGGAAAATTAGAATGAAAATGCAGTCGGCAAAGCCGTTAGCAGTCACAGAGGCGTGAAGAAAAGCGCCCCGGGGGAGGGGGGAATGAGGCAGGTTGCCTGGAAAATAAAGTTTGATTATGCGACTTCAATAAAGTTAGCACACAATCGATGCGATATGCCAACAATTGACGCTGGCAAAATTGCCGCTTAAGTGATTAAAGGCCAGCTTTCTTAGCCATCCAATTAGGGGCACGTCATCGGGGCTGCTTGATTGATTGATTGACTGACTTACTTACTGACTTCCTGACTGACTCACTGAGTGACTGAGTGACACCCCTGACGAAGGCTGGCCTTCAACGCTTGCCTTTAAGACATCCGGCAACAGGTTGTGGTTGTAGGTGGCAAGTGGCAACTGGCAACTGGCAAGTGGCAAAAGGTAAATTATAACACGCGATGGCAGCTGCCATGCTAATAGTTCACGCATTAATTCGCTTACTCATTCAACCCAAACCCTTCGTCCACATGGCTTTTTCCCACCCAACTGGCATTGTGTTTTCCCTTGGCACAACACAAAATCTCACTCAACTACACACACTCTTTACACACTTTACACACAAAGGCACACACACCTGTGCTGGTTCGGGGCCAAGGGATTGTCGCTAACTGTTAGTGAGCGTTAAATGCAATAAATTGCATAAAACTTTGCTTCTTTGGCGGGGGGAATTCCCCTTTCTGACGATGGCAACGTGACACGAACGATATATATATATATATTATAATAATATTTTATCTTAAAAACTATTGCAGTTAGCCACGAAATGTGAATTTTACGTTAATTTAATTTAGCTCGATTATGCCGACGAGTTTAATATTTAAAAAATAATTCTAAATGTAGAAAAAGAAAAAATTACATTGTTGAAAACAGCAACATATTCTTCCTACTGCAAGTTGTTTTAATTTTAGTCCGAGGAGTCGTTTCTGACCCTATAAATTAAATATATTCTTTAACAGCCGAGATGATCTAGCAATCAATCAGAAATCCAACCTTTTTTTTGGTTTGTATTCATTTATTATAATTGTATTTATGTATTAAAATTGAGTTTTTATTTTGTTTTTAATATTTTCACAAATATTACAGATTTATTACGCTTATAAAAACTAACAAAAAATGGCTTTTCGACTTAATATTAATGTTTTAGGCATAGTTATGATTTTTTTTTCATTTTCATTTCTTCTAAAAATTATCATGTAAAAATATCGATAAATATCGATTTAAAGTCCTTAAAATGGACATATTTATGATCTTCCTAATCTTCTTAATTTATGATCGTCTTCTGAAGGTCAAAATGCAAATTATAGCTAAATATAATATATTATACATATATTCCGATTCGCAATTTAAATTGTAATTAGTCAGAGAAAAAATAATTAAAAAATCTAAGAAAATGTACTCCATTTTCCTAGCTTTTAAAACTTGTTATTTTTTCTACAATTCTGTTTTAAATTTAATTATAAAAAAAAATATTGTGAGAGTCCAAGAATCGTGTCACAACTCCCGCACATCTCTGGCTCACATACTCCAAAGGTGCAACATAGAGAGAAACGTGCCACAAAGTGGGTAGCGAGCGGGTGCGGAATACATAAACTTAAAGCGCCAATGAGGGACATTACATTATTGAGTTGGCGATGGCCGTCGATAGTTTGCGGTGAAATGGTCGAAGCTGGAAAACTGGAAGCTGGAAGCTGGCACCTGAGAGCGGGAATGGGAGATGGTAGATGGGAAATGGGAATGGGGGATAGGGGGCAAGTGCAGGTGGGTTCGTGGCCTGGCATCCCGGCTCCTGCGGTGCGAGGCTTGGGCATTAGTTTGACATTTACTTGGGCACGTCGTTAGCAGCTGAGTGCCACATGCACCTGCTCGTGTGTGAGTGGGTGTTTCTGCACTGCGATAAATTATCGAAATCAATCGATTTTAGCCAATTGAGAGGTTTACTTTCTTTCTGGGGGAAAGAGATCTAATTTATGGTAATTATTGCCAGCTAGAATCCTTTTGGGAATCCTAATGCCACGTACTTAGTTCTTTGTTACAATCTAGAGCAGTGGTGACCAAGTCCCTGACTCGTGAGTCGTCAAATTCCGCAGCGAGAGTATAAACATTTTTGGTTTCTTTTCTCATATCTAGCCACTTTTTCCGAGTTTTTACTCACACAAATGCCTTTGTAAAATGTTCAAGTATTACCTGGGCACCCCTGCTCTACAGTTCCCTTCAAAAACTCATATATTTGTATTTATTTATGGCACAAATAATATTTAAGAGAATATATACCACATAGTAAACCTTTTGTAATGTAAAAATACTCCCTTAGTGACAGTTAAGCCTGATAATAACATTTTATTGACCGAACTCGACAAGGGCACTCGGGAATTGTTAATAATTTGGCAAACGGCGTGGTTTTTATTGCCCTTATTATTGTTATTCAAAAGGTAAGCCACTTTCGACACGGAAGTATCATCATTTTAACCCTCATCAACCCACCATTATAATGTTATTATTCTGATGAAATACTATTTCTATTCTTGGCAAAGGGATTTACCCTTAACCCGCTCCGCTTTGATTGCGTTCAGTGTAGGCGCTGTGCGGTGCGGTGCGTCGTGTGTGGGTGTATGCACTCTAATGCTCTTGCCATGGCTCGGCAATTCAAATAGTTGAAATTGTTTGAGCTTGATTTAGGCAGGCACACCTCAACACACACACAGACACCTTGGACATACATACACCCACACACACAATCCGCTCACTCAAGTTATTCGAAGCACTTTAGTCGGCGCCACACCGCCGAACCACAGCGCCCTCCAGAAAGCAGGAAGCAGGAACCACTATCCATACCCTGGAAACAAACCAAGCCAAACCAAACCGAAGCCCCATGTCCATACCTCTCTCCCTGGACCCTCTCATAATATCCCCCAACCCCCTTCCCTCCCCCTCCAGCTCAGACCGAAAGCACAACAAATTAAGCCTTTTAACAAACACAAACAAAAGTCCAATTTGTTGCCAAGTTGTGACGCTGTCCAAAATGCAAAGCCGTTAACTACAGCATGGCCAACACCAGCACCACTACTCACCCACTTGGCAGGGTACAGAGAACGAAAAGAGGTAATACTTTATGTCCAAAGGGATAACAATCTCTGATTGATTTAAAGTTTATTCTATTAATCATATAACATACATAAGTTTAAGTCATGTTTATTCCCATATTGAAAAAGTAAAAATATAAATAAATATATCTTAATATTGCTGAAATATAAAAGGGAAAATGATTAATAATAAATTTACATAAATCGATAAATATTAAATAACAATGTATTTAAAATATTCTGCAATAAAAAGGATAGTACTTGTTCTTGCCTACAAGAACAACAACAACAACAAAATTTACAACAACTTTTACAACAAAAATATTTATACAACAAGAACATTTAACAACAACAATATTTTACACAAAGAATATTAAGAAATTCCCATACAAATTTT
>JAEIIG010035293.1:0-16727 GCA_018904695.1 Drosophila parvula | reverse complement strand
AGTAAGTTAGTTTGAGTAGTTATTTAAAGTTATATTCTTAATACAATGAGGTTACAAAAATAATAAATATAATAAAGTAATATGTGTAGTATTTGGATTTGTACACTGACAGAGAGAAGAAAGTGAAAATTGTTTGTGTATAGCGTCGTGTGCTTGAAACCCCTTTGCTTTGCGTTTTTACAAAAATAAATGTGATGCAAGGGCAAAGTTTATATTAGCTTAAATAAACCTTTCTTTGTTGGTAATATTCTTAAAATTAAGGGAATGAAAACCAGTTAAAAATTAATATTAAATATTTCCATTTAATTAACCCGTTTAAGACCAAGACCATTGACAAAACAGTACAGCTTCTGCAGGTTTAATTACATATAATTGTCACAAAGATCTCTGCAAAGTTAAATGCAGGAAATTTCAGTTAATTATGCAATTATATCCTGGCATAACAGCGTGCAAGTTAAATTTGTGCCCGAAGCAGCCAGAATTGACAGCAGCGAACTCAATTGGCTGCCACCAAAGATTTGTGTCTTTGCCGTAGGTTGTTCTCTCTGATGACGAGGAAGGAAATGAAATAAATCAAGGCTCATTAAGGGCCTTGAGGTAAACACGAACGCAGATGACTCCCTCATACAGGCGTGTCACAGGGACACATGTTATTTGTGTTTCCATGTGCGATTTCGGTTATTTTGGTGAACCCCCCGAAAGCAAAGTTGACAGTTGATGTCAACTTAATCATCGTCAAGGCAACACAGATTCAGGATCTAGAGGAGCGGCGCCTGCACGAGTGAAATTTCAACTCCTTTTTTCTGGCGATAACAGGACATATTGCCAGCTCATTACGCCCTCCCCCGTCCAGCTGTCTGCAAGTGTGGGAGTGTCTAACAGACATATTCTTCGTTCTTCGTCAGCCCTGCACTTATTCTGCGCCTTTGTCTCTGTCCTAATAATGGCAATATTACACAAGTAATTAGTCACGCATTTAATTATTATTTATGGCTTTTCTCCCAGTGTGTGTGCGCGTGTGTGGGGGAGTGGGAGTGTCTTCGTCGTCTATCTGGCTCGCCGACTCGAAATTATCCTTCATCGGCGTCCTGGCGGTGCGTGTGTGTGTGCGTGTGCCTAACAATTATTACATGTAATTATCCACTTGAATGCTTGTCCTGAATCATCAGTAAATTTATATGACACATCGGATAAAAGTCGTTGGAGGAGGTATGTAGGTCTGTTTCGGATTGGCAAGCTATTAGCATATGCGTGATTGCGTAAGTAAATTATGCCACAGCCGACCAAATGTAATCTGCTTAGCGATATAATATAATATAAACGTAACCGAGAGTTAATGTCTTTAATTTAGTATATTCTGGCATGATTCTGGATTCGAACTATTTTTAGCCTGACAACTCAGACAGTTTCGGTTTGATTTGGTAAATGTTTTGTTAGATTTGGTTAGGCTTGGTGCAGGATTATTGGTGAGTTTAAAGAAATATTTAATAAAAGGAACTAGAGTATGTATATTTTATGCAATTATGACAAATATTAACCAGTTTACCAACTACAAATAAAATTTAAGAACTGTAGAATTAATAATATTAATAAAAAAAAATAATAAAATATTAATAAAGAAAATATTAAAAAGCGTTTGCTGCTATCTCGGTAACAGACTTAACTTCTTTTAAAGCCTTATTTTCTTCTTTTTAGAAATATATATGCTATCAATATTTATTGCGCATGAATTTTATTATATTATTATCTTTTGTGGCTTAATTAAATTAAATGAATTATTTGCCCAACTAGTTTATTTCGATTTTAAGCATTTCTGGCAAAAATTTAACAGTTTCTCAACTAAAAATCGAATTTAAAACCACATACTTATGTAAAACTGACATCTAGACTACAGTTAGCTTAATTACCTAATTCCTAAATATATAAATATATCTTACATGCATTATGTATATTAAAGAACTTTCACTGTAAGTTATAGAACCACCCTCAGCTTAGTGACAATTGGATAGAAATAAATATGAACCAATTAATACCAATCCAATCGAAATGTGTGATGCGTATGCCCGAGCAGCAGCAGCAGCAGCAGCTGCTGTAGTCCATGGGGTTAAAGTTCAATCACGTACTTCACTCCTGACCAAATCTCAAGATGCTTGGAGGGCCTGGGGCCGAAACTTTCATCGATTAAAAACTTTTCCGGGTTGCCAAAGTATTATCAGCTAGCTGAGGCCGGGCTAGTCCCGACAAAACTTGTTGTGACCGACAGCTGGCGAATCGAAAAATGAGATTTGTTTGTTGCCTCTAATAATTCGAGGCGAAGGCGGGATTGAAATGCCAAAAATCGGAATACGAATAATATAGCGAATGCCGGAGGAGTCGCCGAATCTCGGCCTGGCACGTCTCCACCCCTGTCAGCTGTTTATTGAGGCGTGATGTAATTAGCATAACACACCGACAAGGAATCAGGATAAAAATAAAGAAAGAAAAGGCAGAGCAAAGACCGAGGAAAGACGCAGCAAAGACCGAGGCTTAGACGCAATTTGCGTAATGCTAAAACTTTTAATCACTCATACGCTCCGTGGCGCCACACAGAGAAAGGCGAGGGCGAAGGCGCAAAAAAAAAAACAATTTTACGTCAGAGAAAATAGTCAACAAAAGCGTTTGGGGCCAAATGAAATAAGTGTAAATACGACAAAAATTCACTGGCACTGGCACACACACACCACGCACACACGAAATGCTCACTCAAATATGTATGTATGCGCATCTGATTAAACACAAGTGTGTGTGTGTTTTTCCTGGTGGTCCTTTCTTATATGACTTTCATCCCCGACGGAGAAATGCATCCCCTCGGGTTTCAGCCCAAAAAAAATAAAAAATAAAATATATACAAACATATATTCATCTGCTTTGCCTTAAGCTTGAGTTTAATTCCTGCTTTGACTTTTGCAGTGAGCACTCAAAATGCCGAGTACAGTGGTGACTTGATAAAATTAATTAATTCAGCTTACAACATTCTCTTTTTTAAAAAGAAAACTTCCCACACAATTCTTTTAATATCTTTAATTTAAATTGAAAAATAGGCTAACTGGGGTTAAGGTTAGTAATATAGTTATTAAATTTAATTATTACAAAGCTTTATGATCTTAGTTTAAATTATATTTTATTCGGTAAATTTGAAGCTTGATGATAAATATTTTCTTAGCTCTTAACAAACCAGGGGTAAAAATGTGGCCGTACTTGTGTAGGTATTTCGAAGAGACTTCACTGTGGCGTTTCATTAACTTGTTTAGCTCGAAATAGGGTATTTTATCAGGTATTTTCAATATCACAAATATCAAAATACTTAAATTTCTATTTTTCGATTGAATTAAACCAAAAAATCTGAGCATAGAATACATAAATATTAGCAAAAGACTTAAAAGTTTAACATATCCTAGAACTGCATCTAGCTTAAAAGTTTTCTCTTTTGAATTCTGTTCTTTGGAAAATTAAGTTTAATTATTCAAGTTAAGAAATGAATTTTATCTACTTTTTCATTGATTTAGAAAAAGTTTTGTCAGTGCGAACAGGGTATTTAGAGATTCAGCAAGCCTCAGCTTGACTTTGCGTCTTTTCTTGTGGTTTTTTCCTTCAGTTTTCCTCAGTTCTTCAGATTACAATGTAAGCTGCGGCGCGTTTAAGTGCGACTGTGTGTGTGTGCTTATGCTTGCGGGTGGTGGTGGTGGTGTTGGGGCTGTGTGTGTGCCGACCTATTTGCTTAAACACACTCTAACTGGCACTCTCAGCCCACTTGGCCACGCCCTCAGAGAATGGCTTGCCACCCAGCCACCCGGTCCTGCCTCCTCTGTCCTCATAACACATTAGCGAAAGTGAAAGTGAAAGCCGCCATAATGACTGCTGCCTTCAGTTGGTTTTCATAAGCTCCTTGTGTCTGGGTCGCTCGCTTGTTCGCCTGCATGCCCATACATTCATATTAGTTCAGCGAGACGCCAAAAGCGAGAGAAATGCAAATTGGCCAGATGGAGAATGATGATGAGAAGAGGAGCTTAGTTCTTTTCGCTTCTCAGTTCTCAGATTTCAGTTCAAATTTTTGTATTCTCAGTTTTTAGTTCTCTGTTCTCAGTTATCTGGTTTTAGTTATCGCTTCCCAGTTATCAGTTATCGGTTTTTAATTCTCTGTTATTAGTTCATTCTTATTTACTATCGTTTTGTAGTTCTTAGATCTCAGTTCTCAGTTCTCAGTTCTCACTGCTCACTACTGAGTACTTCATACTTCTTACTTCATACTTCTTATTTTTATTCTTAAGATATTATTTTATTTATTATGTATCTCTTATATATAAAGAAAGAAATATTAAAAAAATAGGAATCCAAATCATAGACCTTAGGTAAACATTTGTATTCAAAGTAATCTTCTTTAAAGAAACCCTTTTCTGTTAAACTAATAGTTTCCAAGCTTATAATATATGCAAACATACATTAATACTATTTTTAATGTAACAAACTTAAATAAATATGTAGTTATAAGTTGAGTTCATAACATTCCTTTTCCCGCCGGATGTTTTTCACATGTGAAAACCCAACGAATGTGTCATAAAATCGAAGGAAACTCCAGTTGGGTACCGCAAGGCAAGATGTACTCACCAAAGTGTGCCAAGCGCTGAGTCTGCCTGCTTCCTCTCTTGTGTTTGTGATGGTCGAAAACTTGTAAGCAAGATGAAAAAATACAATTTTGAAATGTCACTCAAACATAACGGAGTATTCATGGGCAACTACTTTTGCTTCCATTTCAACTTTATAAATCATATTTGCCCTGTCAATGGTTTCGTGATCTTTTTTCTATCTCTCTTATATTTTGCCTTCAAAAGGAAACTTGGGGGAGTGAGAGTGAAAAGCCAAACTTTTATTAGTTTTCCGGCAGAACGTTAACCGTATTAAAAAGCACTCGGCGCTCCGCAACTGCCGACATTAGTGGCGGAGAATATATATATATATATATATAGAGATGAAGCCAAGTGTGTCGCTGATAATCGGAAATCGGAGCCAGACCAACAACGACAATACGATGGAAATTGAAAAACTGTAGTACACTTACTTTGGGGGGCTCCAAGTGTCCCGAACTTCTTCAAAAACGCATAAAAAAATCAATGGCAAGCCAGAGCAAGATGTGCGCAATAAATGTCAGCTACAAACGAAAACTTCACATGTTTTTTTTTACTGAGCATCGACTTCCTTTGCGGGGGACTTCCGCTCTGTGTGCGTATGTGTGCGACTGTGTCAATTTGTAGAGCACACTTATGTGCGCTGCGACTGTGGGAAGCGCCTGGCCCCACACACAAATTGAAATCCGCCATAAATTGGCGAGTCGAGCAGCGGAGACTGACTGAAAAGAAATAAAGCAAAGTCGAGTCGAGCCGGGCTGATGACAATTTATTGTTCACACTTGCAACTGATGATGGTGCTTAGGGGACTATGCGAAAACAAACGTGTGGGACACACACACGTGTGTGTGTTGTGTGTGAGTGTTTGTGTCGAAGAATATTTCATTGTCTGGCTGTGCCCAAAAGTAGGCTCTACAAATTGCCAGCCATTATTTTGCTTCTATGCCAATACTCGCAAGCGCCATATATTTTCAATATACATATATATATATTGATATATATAGAAATGTAATTTAGAGAGGAGAAGGTATCCAGATAATTTAGAAAGCCGATAGTTAGAAGGGGATACCTTGACTTGTCATAACATATAAATAATACATAAGAAACAGACTAATTAAGCATAAAGTATGTATTTAATAGTATTAAAATTATTTGTATTATGTAAAGTTTGTACCTGTGAGAACCATTTTATTATTATTATTATTTATACATTTTGACTCTAATTAAACTCCCAAACACTTGAAATAAATATTTGTTAAGCTAACCCTTAGCTTATAATAAATGTTTTTGAGTTAAAAATATATATTTCTGGAAGTAACCCATCTATATATATTTATATATCATTGAGAATTTCGCAAACGGAAGCCCATCAATTGTCACAAGTCGTTAAAGCGTAGCCATTCGAAAAGCGTTCCACCGGAAGTTCCGGAAACCTCAAAGGAATTTGAAAAACAATAGCTTGAGGAGCCAGAAAGTAAGCAAAAGTGACTCAAGGAACCATCTCTTTTCACCATTTATTTCCTTGTATATTACATGCACGCGTATCGAGATGTAAATTCATTTTATTTGCGTTATTCTTTTGAAAGTACGTACAGGTGTACAGGTGGTGTGCAGGCAATTTTCAATTGAGCGTCCTGTGTGCTCCTGGCAGGCGATGATTTAAATGCCTGGCAAGTTTTTCCGACGTGTCTCAGTATATGTGTATGTGAGTGTGGCCTACTCTCTTTTCACACAACTTTTGTTAAGAACTAAAACTTTTGCTAGGCCCCCCAAGAAAGTTCGACCAAAATACCACACACAATAAGTGGAAATAAGTGGAAACTTTTGTGGGTCTTAAATTATGCTTCAAATGATTAAAGGTGATTTTTTCGAGGTGCCGTCTCCGCTCATAGCTGGACAGCGTTGAAGATGACTCGTTGCGGCTCGTTTAACACATTTAAATTCATGCCAAACAGCAAAAATCCACTTGCCACGACCGTTGACTGGAATTTATGAGTTGTTTCGCTGGCCGTTTCTGTGCCGCTATTACGTCTACTAAGTCTCAGCTAATAGCGGCTTTAAAATTTATAGAGTTTTTCGACTGGCAGCGACGGCTTAGCAGCGAAGTGATTGCCCCTGCCAGTATCCAGTCTCCGTCCAAAGTCCCCTTAATATTTATTTCGCTTTGCTCGCTGGGTTGTCTCGGTGCATGATAATATCTTGAATAAGACAACAGTAATATGATACTTTTTTTGGGACACGAAACCTTTCAGGGAAGACTGATGAGACGGGGTCACCAATTAGAGGCTTAAACCAAGAAATAACTTTGTGAATGAAGGGAACGCTTCTGGGGATTGGAAGGTGCTCTTTGGGAAAAAATTAAGATATATTATTTGTTAATTATATTCAAGGGAATTTACTTACTCTTAAAAGGTTGTTCTAGCTCTGAAAGTAATAGACATCGAGGAATATATACATGAGACTATGGACTCTCTTTTCCTAATAATAACCCCTTTCATCCGAATGAAAGAGTATCCACATTTTGGCCATCCAAAAAGGCTAAAAAGGCAGGCCGCCTTCCTTTGTTATTTAAGGCGTGGGGCTTGGCTTGCCTTTTGACATATTATGCCATAATTCCTGCGGCAAAACGTTTAGTTGAGCTACATAAATAATAAATATACAGGCACACAAGCCCTAGCTACATATATCCTGACATATTTCGGGGGAAGCAAATCTCTCGGAACCTTTTCGGTTGTGTGTATCTTTTCTAGGCTCGCTCTCCTGGTTCGGGTCGTGATTTACAGGACACGCTCGAACTGTTCGGAGGCCTTTTAATTTGCATTTTGCTCAAACTCAATTCGAGCAGCAAAACTGTTTTCGCTAAGATTTAGCATAAAATATTGAAAACATTTACACAAAGTAATAGGACTTGTGTAAAATTTATTTTAATTGTTTCTCTCCATTTTCTATTTATCTATTTCTCGATTTTTGTTCACATCGATATGCAAATTTTGTGATAAGTCCGAGGGACTGCGAGTAAATCGAAAAAGTTTTGATCTCTGAGTAAAAACTAATAGTCGTAAATATTTATGTGTGTGGGGGGGTGGGTCTCTATTCTCTGAGCTCACAAAATGTGTGTTCGAAAGGCTCAGTGAGTCTTAGTTGCAGGACCAACTCAATCTCTCCACTGGCTAAGAAAGGCAAAGAGAGAAAGCGATTTTTATCAAATTTCCACTTTGGATTTAGGCAGCAGCCGGAACGTCTCGCTTTTTCCTTGCATTGCTAATGAAATTAAATTGAAACTTTGCTGGCACAAAGTCACAAATTTGCAACCGAGTTGGCAGACTGAGCAAATAAGACTTAAATCAATGGCTTTCATTAACGCAGGGATTCGCAAAAGTCTACAGTCTGTAGTCTGGGGTAGTGAGAAAATGAGTTTCCGCCGCAGTTAGTTAGCAGCAAACGATAATGGATTAATGTCAGACATTTTTCTGGCAGTTATAAATAATAAATTGTATAAATAATACAAGAGTTTAGTGTGATTTTTCCCAAAGCACCAGCCTGTACATTTATAAATCAAATATATGCAATTGGTGATTATAATTTGTATTTATTTATTTTATATTGCCAGCATTTAAGGATTCTTGGATAATATATTTGTCTTTAATTTCAACAAGGAAACTATTTTTCAGAGAAATATTAATTTTACATTCTGAAATCATTTTTAAATGAGAATAAAGGTAGAAAGGTATTCACTTAGATGAGGAATTAGGATGTCTGACAATAATCAAAAAAATTGTTTTACATGTTCCTGAAAGATTAAAACGCGTTATTTCAATTTAAATAAATATAAAATCCCTGACCAGAGTGCATATCCTTATAAGGAGCCCCTCATGTCAAATTCAATAATATCAGTAGGGTTTTCCAGATAAGAAGGAACAACTGTCCGGTGCTAATAGCCGCTGGCCATTTTTGGGAAATAACATACGCTCCACTTTGCCTCCACTGACTGGCCATTATGCGCATTCGACGCCTTTGCCGGAGCAGGAACAGGAGCTGTCTGCGAAAACTGGGGCCATTAATCTCTCCTGCCCTGGCCACATAGAAATCCATGTAAGCGAGACGTTTGCCAAGTGCCTCAAGCGATGCACTTTCAACCTCAACACGCTGCTCCGAATGCCATAGAAAATGTGTATGTGTTGGATTCCAAGCCGGCTGCCCTCCTGGTGGTGGTGGTAATCTTGGGCCATCTCGGCCGAGTCCATTTAGCAGAGATTCCGCTGGCCGCAGGCTGGTTTGCTTTGGCCACAGCCTTAGCCAACTTCAATGGGCCTCAGCCCGGACCTCAGAAATGTCCTGCTGCCGCCACTGGCCACTGGCAAAATGATACGCCGCTTAAACAAATATATATATATATAGGCAAAAAGAGAAGAAAAACAAAATCCAAAATAGAAGGAAAAAAACAGAAAAGAAGTGAAAAGTCCGCTGGGACATGCTTCCGCACAAGAATGTTGGGGCCAAACAGCCGCCCACGGACGCCTTTTGATATGCAAAATAAAAATTGTGAACAGCGATTTTAATAAATATTCCCCACACACTCACTCACAGTCGCTCACTCGCCGCAGATAGACAACTAGACCCGAGTCCTAGAGTCCTCCTCGAGGACATTGATACAGCGGACTGCTTATTGAATTTTTCAAAAGCCTTTTTTTGCCGTCCTGCGACTCCCCGAGGCGGAATGTGTTTAAAGTGCTTTAAGCTGAATGATTTTAAAGGACTTTGGACTTGGGTCAACAGGGGTTAAAGGGTGCACTGGCTGAATTTAAGACGAAAGTCTCTAAGGCGATTTTCTTAATTCGTTAACAACAATGTGAAAGCCATTTTAACAGCTTAAGAGGTTTAAAGACAACAAATACGGCTTGGGAGATTCTGACGAAAAACCGTAAGAAAATGAACTATTTCTATTACTTACAGAACTACATTATATTTGCTTTAAAAAATATTAATAAATAAAAGGAAACCATAAAAGATATGCTCTATTACTGAATATCTGTTTAAAGACCACTCTTTAGTTATTTAAGCCCTTTTCTTTCCCTTATTTTTTTTTATTCATTTGATGAAAAGCTTGGCATTTCCTTTGTGGCTACTATCTGGACCTTTTTCCAGATAAATAATACAATAAATAAACTCATCGACACCTATTTATTACCAGAGTACGTTGCACCTTTTTTTTGTCCACATTATTACCGGGAAAATCAAGTCACCGGCAAATCAGCTTATATATTTTACCCTCGAGCCTTGAAAGGTAAATTCGTCTCGAAAGTCATTAAGTCGACAAAGAGGCCTGAATTAATTTTTTGTCGCTCTTCACCCAAGAAAAAAAGGAAAAGCCGATTTTCGTCTGCTCCAGATCGATTTCAGGACAATCAACGCCTTTTTTTTTGGTTAAAGTGGACTGGAAAGGTTTTTATTTGTTTCGTTATGACTCCTCTCAGTCTCGGAACAGGTAAGGGCAATAATTTGCTTTTTGCCTGCCGTTGATATTCATGGTGAATAAAAATATAGCTCGACGAAAACAAAGCATGAAGTTTATGGATGAAAGTTGGTTAAAAAAACCAGCCATCAGATGAAGGCCATCAACCGCAGCCATTGGGTTAACCAACCAAACCAAGCCATTAAGCCATCAACAAAAAAATACGAAGGGAAAGAAGTAAATAAAAAACAAACAAACAGCGCTCGATCGTTAAATCAAAAAGCCGCATGCGAGTGCCTGCAACATCATTAGTTGCAGTTCACACACACTCAAGTGCAAGTTATGCCCGAACCCCCCACCCATCCCAGGACACTCGTCCTGCCACGGCCGCCAACACCGAATCTCCTCACGCCATCCGCTGGCACTACTCTCGCTCGTATGCTCCGCTTTTTTGCGAGGTGTCCAAATTAAATTTGCATCAGTTGCTCCACGAGCATCTAAATGATGCCAAAACTGAAAGTGTATCTGTGTGAGTGTGCAACAGCAACAACTGCAGCAAGGATAAAAGAAGGATATGCCTGGAGACAGAGACAGAGAGAGAGAGAGCGGGAGGCAGAGCGAGTGAGCGAACTGCAGCACTCACTTTGGCATTTCGCATCTAGTTTTATTTTCCGCCAGTATTTTCCATGTTTAGACTACTTTTTCCATAAAAGCGGAGAGTTCTTTTCCCGGCATTTTTTTTACAGTGATTATGGCTCCGAAAAAGTGGAATCTTAAATTGATTTTATTATTCGCCTTTTGGAAGTTTATTTTAAATTAAACGTGCATTTTTTTACTTAACTGTTCAGTCAAATAATTATTGTACGAAGTTTTAAAGTTAATTGCTGGCTTTTGATTGCTTAACATTTGTAAAAATGATTTACTTTTTATTTTAAACTATTATTTATTTATACAATTTGAAGACGTTGTTTTTGTTTTTTATTTTTCTCCTTTTTGAGGTTTATTTAGAATTAATCATAGAATTTGTGCCGTATATTTTAACTTAAATAATAATTATTGGCAGTTCTGAACTTAGTTTAATTACTGTATATTTTTGGTCATATTTGTAAGGTTTATTAATGAATTAATCTTGGAATTTTGGCCTATAATCATTTCCAACAATAAAATATAATTTAATTAAAATTCTTTATATTTTAATGCCCACTCTTATAATATTAATTATATCAGTAATACTCTAATAATAACCTTTAATAAAGATTTGATTTCGTTATTAATATACAATTATTGTTATATTAAAAAAGATAACATATAAAATACAACCCACTGTAAATCGTACACATCCATGTGGCTAGTTGCTTCCCCCTTGGTTCCACATCCCCTTCAGCATCCTCATGCATATGTGGGCATAAGTGCGGGGGGTTGGGGCACTTAAATAATTTAGATTTTTGTGTCTAACATGCACAAGTGCCACCCCAATGGCCTAAAAGATTCAAGTGCAGCCGGCAAAAGTGAGTGACCCAGTTAGGGATTGAAGGCAGCCAACAGGCAGTGACAGGAGGAATATAGCCGTGGACAGAGACGAGGATGCTATGGCAAGGATGTGTGGGTTATGCCAGGACTCTCGACAGTTTTGTGAGTTATGGGTCTAGCTGCTACCTTTCCTACCTGGCCATTATCAGTAAGCGAGTCGCGACTAGCGACTGCATCGTCCCGCCATTATGCGCTCATTAAAATGTCAAATAAATTCAAATGTAAAAACATGATTTTTCGTTTTACGCCAGTGGGTGCAGAGGTACGTGTCCTGTGCAATTGCAGTTCGCCGGGAATGAAGATAGTCCTTGCTGCACATACCACCTGCAACTATGGTGCTGAGTGATTTATAATTTATACGCGTTTGTCGGCGTGAACTTTGAACCTTGTTGGGCCGAGCACGTCCCTGGCTTGGCAATGGGAATACTCAAACTAGATGATGTCTGAATATGAAAATTATGGAAAGAACGAACAAGATATCTTCATAGTTAAATCGACTTCTAACTGTTGGATGAAGTTAATGGCTTTAGGGGAAGCAATAACCTCATTATAAGTTTTATAACAAAAAATAGAACATCGAAAGACATGTTAAAGAGGGTTTAAGGTTTTAAGACGGCCAAGAACTAAGATGTTTTCTAAAGCAAAGTATGAAAATATACTAACAATAAATAATTCAACAATAAAAATAAGTTTGTTACCTTGAAAATAGTGCTTAAACATGTTGGAATTTATTTTAGGATTAACCAAACATTATGAAGCTTACTGGAAGTCATTAGTAACAGCCATAAACCTATATTTCCATTTATAATATTTTGTATTTACCACAATCATTTAAAGGCTTTAAGTACTCTCCGTCTCATTTGCTTTTTAGCTTTGACTCTTCCTGCCTCTTTATTTCTAAATACTCTTTTCCTGAAACTCATCAGCAGGAATAAATGAGTTTTATATTGCTGCAACTCCCGGCACCATTTCCGGCTCTCTGATGACTCTCTGCACCCTGGTTTATGGCTTATGGTTTGTGTGCCACGGCCAGGGCCACTTTGAGCTGTTAAAAACCACTCATTTATTTTAATTAAAAACAATTTTCATTGTTTAGTCGAGCCTGGCGACTTGAAATTCTACGGAAATCGTTCAATTGCCGGTTATATGTAATGTATATATATAATTATTATGAGCATTTTTACCATTGTTTTGTTGTATTGTTTTTTTTTGTGTTTTTTTTTGCCGGCACTCAGCCATTTGTCCTTCGCTTTGTCGTCCTTTTCTGCTCCTGCAGCTGGCTTTCGTCCTAACGAGCCGTAAAATGCCATGTCATCGTACATTTTTGAAATAAATTCAAGTGTGCAATCCGCCTTACGTACGGAACTAATACAGATCTGGGTCCGGACTAGGAAGGAACGGAGCATTCTGCACCGAGTGTTGAGTGGCATTTAATTAATTTGCTCGCTTTGACGTAGACCATTCAGTTTGCCAGAAAAGCGGAGGTTCTGCTTGCTTTTTTTTTTCTCGACTTTCCAAGGGACAAGCTGGAAATAAAGTCTTTTTGCGGTTTTCAAACTGTTTCGGGTTTTCTTTGAATTTGGGCCATTGGTTATTCCTCGAATTGATAGAGAGTTCAATTTTATTTAGGTACCAATTGTAAACTTTAACAGCTCTTTTAAGAATGGTTGAAGAGCCTTTAATAATATTTGTGGAATTAAAAATAATTTAAACACCTATTTCCCTCATACTTACAAAATTTTCTAGCTGTATTTTTTACCTTAAACCACAAAGGCAAAAAAGTTGAAAACAAATATATACTTTTTTCCCGGTCATGATTATTTTTCTAACAATTTTTTCTTCTCTTTTTTCGCTCCTTGCAGCTCACATCGTGGATGGGAGGAACAACCTGTTGCCCATAATTTCCGCGCCACCGAGCATGGATAATGATTACGTTTACATTGCCTCTGTCAACAGCAAGGTGCCGCAGTTCGGAAATGGCCTGGACGATGACCAGGAGGCCGAGGAGCAGCCACTGGACGAGACCACCTATCCGCCGCCCGTCTTTGACTTCGGAATGCCGAGGAACATCACGGCCAGGACGGGACACACGGCGGCCATCAACTGTCGCGTGGAGAATCTTGGTGACAAATCGGTGAGACGAAGTCAAGTGATTGCATTTACGGGCTTATCATTGAATTGATTTCTTGTTCTGCTTCTCGGCTGACTTTTTATATATTTAATGCATTTTTAACGAAAAATATTTGGATCGCCAGTCAAGCTGAAAATCAAGTTAGCGGCAACTTTTTCCCCCCTTTGCAGTTTTTCCAGAGTAACTTCAAGGATTTTCGCAAGATTTTCCCCCTTGCTTGGTTTTTAAGCCACCCTTGTTTTGCCGGTTCAATGACAAAGTTTCCTTTCTGCCTTTCCCTTTGACCCGCTCGAAGTTTTCTTTATGAGAGTTCGGCTTGTGTTTATTCTGTTCCTTGTGTTTTCCTTTCAGCAATTGCCAAGGAAGAGGGAGTCGTTTTTCCGGGAGTTAGAGGGTACAAAGTGTATATTTTATACCCTTTTTAATTTTATTTATTAATTTTCAATATTAATGCATATGTTGGTACTTTATACAAAAAAAAAGATAGATACATTTGACTAAATGTACCATTAAAAGTGATTTATTATTTATTACTAATCCTAAACTGGCATATGATGGTTATTCTCAGCTTTAAATAGATTAAATACTGAATATTTTGTTGAATTTTATTGTAAAATACATTTCTGAAGATTAAACAAAATAGGATACGCAAAATGTTAGTATCAAATTCAATTTAAAATACAATTCGTAAACTCTTTATAAAGTGTTTCTTTTTATTATCTGTTTGCTAAACAAATTTAAAAAGAAACTTAGCTGAACTATTTTTTTATTAAGCAAACAAATCCGCAATTATAATGGAATAAAAACATAACATATTGGCTATATAATTAATATCCTGGAGATGCAATTTCCAATCCCATTGCTTGATGGAAATTCCTTAATAAAATACTAATTAAGCTCCTTAAAACTCGAATAAAAGTGTAAATCTTTTCTTATTTGTTATCCTATTATTTTCTAATTTTAATGATAATTATTTCGTGTCCTTGGTGTACATCATTTGTTAATTTGAAAGGACTGCCGGGGGTCTTCGCCCGTGTCGCTGGTCACCATTATTCGCAATCATCATCCATCTCCGGCGACTGGGGCGGAGTCTGATCCGGATTTACTATCGCGCACCTAGCGGGTCCATCTATTTACCACGCGGTCTGTCTGCGTCTCGGTGTCCTTTGGAGGCACTGCCTTCTTTCACCACTTTGACACTTTTAGTTTCGTTTATATTGTGGCTCCTTTTCCCCTTCATTTTTTTGGTGGGTTACTGCGTCCTTTGGGGGCTCCGAAAAGTTTTGTTTGGCCCCGCGGCCGTCTGGGAGATTACTTTTTGCCTGCTGCAGTGGCTCTGGTATTTCTTTTTTTTTTTGGAGAGGGGAGGACTGTTCTGGCAACTTTAAGCCGCTGACATTTTGGGCACGCACTTGTCTCCATTTTTCTTTCCCGTCTCCTGGCTTTTGCCTGCCTGCTAAAAATAAGCAAAGAATCGACTTTGTATTAAGGATACGGTGAAGTCTCTACCCTCTTAAGCGGAGATTACTTACACGAAAATTTGGGAATTTTACTGAGTTGGAAAAGAAGTTGTAACTTAAGAAATTAAGAATTCCGCATGCCACAAAAATGTAACCGAATTCCAAAGGATTTACTTCGAAATCCATGGAATTTTCCAAAAGGTTTTTTTTTAGGGGAAGAGGAGCTGCGATATTAAGAGATATTTTTATTATTACATTTAATAATAATTATTTATTTAAAAAATGCCTACGAGTTTTATTTCGAGGCTCCACTGTATCTGCTTAAGCTTCAGCAGGTTTAAGACTTTGCCTGCTTAGTTCATTTTGCCGCTTGGTTTATTAAATTTTCGTATCTATACTTTTTTGGGCTCCTTCGAAGCTCCTCTAAGAGAGAGGTCCTGAGTCAGTCAGTCGAGTGGCAGGACCAGAGGCAATTTTACAAAATTGACTTAAGCACTGGCACTAACAGCATTTGGTGTTCTTCTTTTCTCTTTCATTTAATTTTTTTTTGTTTTAACTTTTCTTCCATTTTTTGATTCACATTGCAGGTGTCCTGGATAAGAAAACGCGATTTGCACATTCTGACTGCAGGCATTTTGACCTACACATCTGATGAGCGTTTCAAGGTGCGTATACGTAATCTGGGCCAAAATTAGGACGCTGGCTGGCAGGAGGAGGAGGAGGACGAGGAGGAGTCGGGCAGGCAGTAACTTATTAAATGTCCACCCGGCTTGTAAGCCAAGTCAGCTTAATTGCGTATGCAATTCGGGCCAGGCAACTTGTATGCATTGATTAAATTTACCAAGGACTCCGCCGTACCCCAGCAACGATTTATCTTGCCATCCTGTCTCATCCACCCTCTCTCTCTCTCTCTCTATCTCTCCCCCTGTGGGCAGGTGGTGCGGACCGCCGACTCCAAGGATTGGACATTGCATGTGAAATATGCCCAGCCACGTGACAGCGGCATCTACGAATGCCAAGTGAATACGGAGCCAAAGATTTCGATGGCATTCCGCCTGAATGTCATAGGTGAGTAAGGCAGAGCCCCTGCAGCTGCCAACCCAATTCGAATCCCCTCCAGCTTCCACCCAGTAGCAGGTGCATACGCATTGTCAGCGAGTTGCTGGCATTCGCACGACCTGCAATGCCAACTTTTTATACACTCTGCATTTCTCTCTGTCTATCTACCTCTATGGCGAAGAAGGGCTTTTGTAAATTGGCCGTAAAGTTTGTTACTTTCTGAGGACTTTTCCCCCATTCAGATCCTGTGGGTGCGGCAAGAGTTTCTGCTACTATATATGACATTGCTTGGCCATGCTTCATAATGGTTTATCCCCGTCATCCAAGGATTCCAGGTCAGGAGTAGGAACATCAAGTCAGGAGTGATTTGCTGCTGTTAAAGGGAATGAGATTTTTTCAAGGTAATT
This sequence comes from Drosophila parvula, assembly GCA_018904695.1. NCBI lineage: Eukaryota > Metazoa > Arthropoda > Insecta > Diptera > Drosophilidae > Drosophila > Drosophila parvula. Next base: position 27 of record JAEIIG010035293.1, on the reverse strand, counting down.
TTTTTTTTTTTTTTTTTTTTTTTTTTT
>JAEIIG010035292.1:0-83090 GCA_018904695.1 Drosophila parvula | reverse complement strand
ATAAACATTTTATAAAATCCCCTATAGCTTCTATAATTATCTGCAAAAGATTTAACCTTAAAAAAAGGAAAATTGCTACTTTAGAATATTATATGGGACACTTATTTTAAGTTATAACAAACCAATAGCCATTTTTTAAGCATTCCTTGTAGTTATCATTTATTTAAATTAAATTAACGAAAAAAGAAGCCCCATTTTTCATGAATAACAATCAAAGTTGGTTCAATTTTCTCTCTCTGTTGAAAGAAGTGGGTGTGTGTGTGTGTGTGACTGTTACAGTGGCCACTAAAAGGGAACTCCTTTTGCCTTTGCCTTTGCCCTTGCCCTTTTCCCTGTGCCACGATGACGTCACGCGCAGGTGCTGTCATCGGACAAGTATTTTGTATTCTGTATTTTTTCTTATTTTGTATTCTGAATTCCGTAGGAGCACCGAGTTCTCCTCCAAAAGCTCAATTGATGGCGTATGAGTACGAGAGAGAGAAAGAGAAAGAGAGAGAGAGAGAGAGAGTGGGGCACACAATACATTCTACACACCACACACAACACAACACAACAACAACAACACACAATACACAAAAATACAATACACAATGCCAGTGAATTGTTGAATTATACATCATCGTGTTTATAATTTGCTCGGCCCTCGATTACTCACTCAAGAATTGTCGCTGCTGCTGTTGCTTCTCCGTCTCTTTTTATTGTTTGTTTTCTTAGCTAATTTTTTCAGCCACCGTTTATGTTTACTACTTATTTATTATTTAACTTTTCACCTCACATACACACAACACAACGAAAAAAGAACAAAAACACGTGGGAAATAAGAGGGCATGGACACTCCTGTTTCGAGATACATTTTCAACATTTCCGCCGATGAAGTGCGTCCGCCGCTCCAATACGTTTTAGCTTCGTTCCGTTCCGTTCTGCTCCCGGCAACGGTTAGATAACTTTTGAGCGGCGGCCCATCGTCATAATTAATAAGGCGCTGCCAGAAAAACGAGCGACAACAACAGGGGAATGGCACAACCAACAAAACTACAACAACACATCAAAAACAGAACAAAATAAAAGAAGAAAAACTCTCAACGCAGCGTAAACGAAAACGAAACTAAACATTTTTGTGGAAACACTGCAGAAAAACTTACAGCACAAACTTAAATATTGTGCAGCCGTTAAAGAAGGAGTTCACAAAAAGCACAATTCCTTTAAACTCATTTGTCTGCTGACTTTTAACACAAAAATTTAAGGTAAGCCCCTCTGCAAACTAAAACAACTCCTCAAATAAAAACCAAAACAATTGGATTATTATTCATTTCTCCCTACCCTGTAAATATTATTTTAAATAAATATTTAAAACGCATGATTCACACTTACAAATGTTTCAAATTACACAGAAGAAATGACTTATTAAGTTAGGGAAGTCAAGAATATATCAATATGGAATGAATCATCCAATTATGACAATTATGACACATGACAAAAAAAAAAGGATGGATGTCAGTCTTCCCTTAATAATTGAATAAAGATAAGAATCTGATAAGTCTGCATTAAATACCTGTACTGATATATACATATATAATCTGTGTAATCAGTTAGTTGATTGACCTTATAATAAATAAATATTATAGGTAGTTTCCCCAACAAAAATGATTAGTTATTTGTTTAAATATATTTTTCTTCCAATAACTAGAGTAAAATTTCCTCAAGAACTTTTTTAACGAACTTCATAAAAGTTGTTTGTCAACAAGAACCCATTACTTATTTGACAATTTAAAGCTAGTAATTAGATTACCTAATACGAACTATTTGGATTTAATTCTTAATCTTAGTTTTAAATATTGTTCCATTGTTATATATGTATGTACACAGATATTCTCTCGGTGCAGAAGGGGTGTATGGTGTATGGTGTATGGTGTATGGCGTATGGCGTATAGCGTATGGTATGGGGGGCTATTTTTTAATGCCTACTCCATAAACAGAAAAGCCAAAACGAAAACGAAGCGAGGCTGAGAAGCCCGTGGAGAATTGGGAGCGATGACGACTACGTCGTCGTTGGTGACGCTATAATGGTGACAACTGACGAAGAAGATGTGTATGTGTGTGTGTGAGAGAGTTGTGCGTGGGTGTGGGAGTGGGTGTGGGTGTGGGTGTGGGCAGGAAAACTAGATGAGGAAAAGATGAAGGTTCCCCGTTTTCTCACGGTCTATGTACAACTATTAGAGTAAGTCAAGAAAGTTAAATGAAATCTATGTACGTAAATAATTAAAAGGAAGGTAGCCTTTAATTGTTTTATTTTTTTTTTAATTCTACAAATTACATTCAAAGAACACAAAAGATCACTTCCTGCCACTTAGAGGATGGTTATCACTAAATTTGGTAGCTCTAGCCTTTATAGTTTGTAAGATCTATGAGGTGTATCCTGCGGACAAGCGGACAAAACGGACAAAACGGACATGACCAATATCTATCTACTTTATGGAAATTCCTCACTCTAACCGCAATATAAATGTTAAGTTCGGTACCTGGTACACAAAAAGAAAAACAGTTATTACTTAATCCAAAGCTTGGTTACCACCGGTGCCATCGAAAGTTTTGCAAATTAATCGCAGCAATAAATCCGATTATCAACTAAATGGAAACGCTTAAATGTGATTTGCGGGTGAATACCCGACGACGCCGCCCAATTAATTTGGATTTCTCAATTCTCAATGAATTGCTCGCTGGCTCTTTCACTTTCGGTTCAACCAACAAATAAATGAATGGAGGCCCCCGGAATGAAATCTTCCAATTCAATTCGGTGGCTTTGGATTCGGTTTTCGGTTTCGGTTTCTGCAGGTAAAGGTACAAAAACAAAAACAACAACAACAAACAAACAAAAAAAGAAAAACGGGGCTTATGAACAATCCCGAACAATTCCAAACAACTTGCAGCCGCCGCACAATGTAACTGTCCAATAGACACGCTTCGAAAACTCTGGCCAGAAAGCCAGAAAGCCAGAAAGCAAGACAGACCGAAAGCCAAGAGAGTCAGAAAGTCAGGCAGGCAGAAAGAAAGAATGAAAGTTTTGCAGCCAAGAGGGAAGAAAGGCGGAAGCCGGCGGGGCAAGATTTGGGCGGCCAGGTGAACAATTATGACATAGACATAGTGTTGACAGACGGCGACGAAACCATACACTATACGATGGATGCTATATGAAAACGAAATGCAATAGGAAAGCAAAAGTGCTGAATGGCAATTGTGTAAGTGAAAAGCACAAAGGCAGTTTAAAGAAGCCCACAATCGAGTTGACAAAACACACGCACACACAGTCAGGCAGGGTACCGGGTACCTGCCTAGCAGAGGGAAAGCGCCATGTCATACGTGACCATAGAGCCACAACTACCCACTACCCACTACATGCTACCACCACCACCACCACCACCGGCAACCACCTGACACCTGACAATGGACTGGCCCGTAGCCAGAGCCAAGATTTCACTTGGGCGCCACCGAAACACACATCTTGCATCTACCATTATTTCCCATCTTCCCACTTGTGATGACCACACAGGGATGACCCGCAGCCAGTCACCTTTAAAGGTGCCCAACACATAAACATCCAAAGATATGGCTTTTTTTTTCTTTTCTTTTTTTTTTTTGAACTGCAGCAACTCTCCGTTGACCTTATACTTTCGTATAACAAAAAGAAGAGCACTTGTTATGAGGAGTCTTTGTGAGCCATGAATTTCACTCGTGAGACCCTTCATATATTGCATAAGCCACATTTGATTTCATAGGGGAGGAAAGAGAGAAAGTGCTAACCATCAGCTAATTGCGCTTCTATAAGAATTCGTCGGAACTCTATAGCAGTTTGAATTCCTTAATAAATCGTTCTTCTTGCATTTCCCAAGAGTAAATATTTATTTTAAAACAAATAAGTAGTGTTTTTAAGCTTAAAAAATAGGTAAGGTATGCCACAAGCCAGTTATGTCTTAGAATCGGAAGGAAGTACTCATTTACTCTAAAGGATTCCGCAAATAATACATAAATAAATGCTTGTCTTTCAACCTTTTAGCTTTTCTTTCCAATAAATACAAACATCAACGTATATTATTTCGAAACAGTACCGATTCGTGCCTGCATTTGCGCTACAAGTGGCCTACGCTTCCCTTTGACTCTGCCGCTATCTCTCTTAATCGCGCTGCTCATTTCAATTAAATAATTTTCCAACTCGAAGTCAATGAGAGAAAAGCTGAAAAATAGAGGCAGCATCTGTCGCAGAGCAATCTTCTTGGGGCAATCAAGAGCTGGTTTTTGCCTTACGCCCCAGCTAAGTCACAGGCACTTTGAGTAGCATTCAGTAGCATTCAACGCCCCCGTGGATTGTTCCCTAAGGTCAGGGTCAAAGTCAGGCAATCGAGCCAATTCCCGGTAGAGTAGCCTTTGACCCGCCATCTCGCCATCTCGGCAGCTCGTAGCTAGCATCGCATGTCACCTATCAGCCGCAAGCGGACGCAAATTATTCCCAGGAATCGCACTTTGAATTTGCCTTTGACCTTGACTACAGCTACCCACTCTCCTTCTGTATTCCTGGATTCCTGGTAGCCAGGCAGCAAAGCAGCAAAGCAGCAAGGCAGCATGGAAGCAAGGCAGCAAGGCGACAAGGCAGCCAGGCAGCCAGGCAGCCGCTTTGTGCGCTTTGTCAACGTGCAAGTGGCAAGTGGCAGAGTGGCAGAGTTGACAAGTTGGCAAGTGGACGCAGTGGCTTCCGCCCCGGTGGTATACCGCCACAAAGCCATCAATCCCTGACACTTGTGCGCTCTCCTTTGTTCGGCAAAAGAACAACAGGGAACTGGGTTATTTTCCCAGGAAATAAGTTTTCAGTTCGGAAAAATACATTTACCGCCAATAACAGAAACGGAGACTATTTGAAAAGGTCACATATGAGCATTGCCTGTGTACGGGTATATGTGTAGGCAGATTTTTCTCGCAGGATCATGGGAGGCCAGTTCTCGGAATACTGCCAATTGCAGAAACATCGGCACACAAGCTGAAAGTTTAAAGTGCATTCAAATAAGAAATGTCCTTGGTTGGAAACTGCACAACAAAAAAAGGCAGCCTCTACGTACTCTATATTCGTGTCATTTCTATTTAGAGTTCCACAAAGAATTTACTGATTTGTGGTTATAGATAGTGATAAAATATATCAACATGTATTTCCTGATACAATGAATACAATAGTAATTCATATACCAATCTTATTTCAATCAATCAGGCATTCTTTCCACCCCAGTTTCTTTTTTTTTTCGAGTGCAGACTGAAGTGAATTTGCGGCAACAGGTGACCGAGCAAGGCTGCTGTTAGAAAGTGCAGTAGTGAAAGCCAAACACGAAATTGTTCAATCAACAACAATTAAACAAAACCCTTTTCATCTCCACACACACAAATTCCCATTTACATTTCCATTTACATTTACATTTCCATCTCGCATTCGGGGAATGTTTTCATTCGTTTGCGGCATGCCAAAATGTCGTGGGCACACACACACAACTCTCATCACATCACAAAATGCTGGCAATCCCAACAATGTGGACATGTGTTGACACAGACATGGAGCAGGGCGATAAGATTAGATACGATACCATTCCATACTATATCGGATCGGTTTAGGAATAAACACCCGAGCACGAACTAGCGAATGATATTAGTATCTGTATTCTGCACAATAATAGTACATGTTATGTTATAAATATTAATTATTAAATAGCCTATATCCAATATCCAATGAACCATATATTCAATTTTTAGTTTCCAGTATTCAATATCTGTGTTCTGCACAATCTATTACTATGTTCTGTTGTAAATATTCATTATTAAAGGACATTGGATATCGAGTATCTATTACCCGTGCGTTGCTCGTTATTCAGTAATCAGTATTCAATATTAAATATCCAATATACAATATCTGTTATCCATATATGCATGTATCGTTATCTGTTATCTAGGGGAATATTTACTTTATGGCCCAGCATCCTGCCGTGCAACCATAAAACCATCAAAATAGGCAAAATATAAGAGCTTCTCATTCATGTCTAAATCGTATCACCTAATCCTAACAAGCACGTGCTTGTTGTTGCAAGGATCACTTGTGAAATATTAATAACCTGGCATTATACTCATTTATGATCAAATTTGGTTAAACGAATTCCAATAATTGCGTTCATTTTCCATTGAATTCGATTTGCAACTGTGTTCATTTCGCATTGAGTTCATTTGTAAACTTTACAAAATTGGAAATCCCATGAAAGTAAAATGGAAATGGGGTATTTCCCTCAATCTTATTTGTACTTTTACTTCATAAAAACTCTACTAAATTACTTATCAGTAACGAAAACAATGTACGCCCTACGTAATAGGTAATATATCTCAATGTGTCAGATGGCCAATTTATCGACAATTGATTCATCTTCAATTTCGAGCCGATCCGATCCGATCCGATGATACTGTGACTGGCTTGGCTACTTGGGATTCTCTGATCAATTTGCTCGATTATGCGCGCCTAATTCCGAGGCAATTGCGATTGCGGCAATGGAAAATGCTGGGAAATGATGATTTGTCCGTCGTCGTCTCCATTATTCCATTATTACCATTATATCGGCGAATGATCGCATTCCACATTCCACATTCCAGAGAGCTTGTGTATTGCTATCGCTGTTCTGGCGCTGCTTGCTATCTCTGTCCCGTGTGCTCAAGGCCATTACATATTCAACTGGAACTGGAAGTGGAAATGGAAACAGGGGGGCCTGGTTGGACTGGCAATTGTTTTGTTTTTGTGTTTTTTTTTTCGATTGGAAAATCGCGCACACACACAAAAATACACAGCCAGAAATGGGCAAGGGGATTCTTGGCCCGACTTTGATCTTGAAACAAACGAGCAGGGACGACATTTGGCTTTGTGCTTGCGATAAGAAAAATGATAAATTAGCTTTGTGAACCACATTTTCAGAAAGAAGAAATTCCGGTTTGCTATTTCTCCAAATATTTCTACAATATTTTGGTATATTAATATGGTATCATTAACACCTTAATAATATTAATAATTATTACAGTTTGTAAGATGAGTGTTGAAGCACTTCAACATAATTATGCACAACAGATTAGACTGTATACAATTTCCATAGAAATGTCTTTAATCTGAAAACAAATGGGATCCAAAGAGGTTGTTTGTTCCACTTATTTCTTGGGTAACCAATAAATTTGAAAAAAAAAAAAACTTGATATTATGCCATATGACACGATTAACGGAAGACTTATAAGTTTACCAGGAAGCAATATTGATCCCTTAAAGATCTCATTAACCATTTCTATTTAACTTGGCTAGCTTCAAGCCTCAATTAGTCCTTTTCTTCTTTAAAACTACATAGTAGATTATAGTTATAATATCTGTTCTTCATTATAAGTTTAAGCTGCTCTCCTTATCAGTTTAGTTTATTTTTTGTAGTGCACACACACACTCATTCGGATCTCACAAAAGTACGTACGCATATTGGTGGCTCCAATGAGGCGCTCATCGATGGAGGCCATGGCGAGGGAGGGATCTCCCACGGCAATACCCATCATAGCCATTCCGGAACCCGGTCCCATGTCCATTGCATCATCGGCACTGGCAGCACGATTAAAGGGTCGCGGTTTGCGATTTTTAAAGCGCAGGCGCAGCTCTGTGTTGAGAACGCGCATGATTTTTTGTTTTTTTATTTTATTTGTGGCGGAAATCGATTTGCCTCCTATTATATTTTATTATTGTTGTTGTTGTTGTTGGGGCGCGGGAATTGGAGCAAACGCATCAGCGACTCCAACTCAATTTGTGGCGCAAATCGAACGAAATCGATCGCTTCGCAATCACTGATCACAAACACTCAAAAATAACAAAGAAATATAAGCGTTCAATGAATTGGAATCAATGAAATGTTTAGGGTGGGAATCGCCCTCTAATGATATCACTCTGCCTCGCTCTAGGGTCTCGTAAGTATCATTAACTAAAACTTGTATTTGTTCGCAGTTCGATTTGCTTTTCAGATTTCGGGGTGCAGCGAAAGGGGCACCGCAGAGCTGAGCTGAGCTGAGCTGAGACCAGCCACCGATGTTGTTAAAAATTCGCGTGCGACTGACTGACTCAGTCGGTGAGTGAGCCAACGGAACCAACAGAGCCACCCAACCAACCCAACCCAACCAGCGAACCCCGCCGAGCGAGCGAGCAGCGATCCAACTTGCGAGCGGTAACAATAAGCAGCGATGATGAGCGGCGATGCCGCTGCCGCCACTTTTACAATCTAATCGCTGCCGCAGAGCAGAGTGTCGTCAGAGCTGAGGCGTTAGCTGTTTTTTTTCTTTTTTCAAAACCCTATTTTCCGCCTGCTCACCTGGCTTAAACTACATTTAATTGAGGCTATTTCTTAGCTTGAGATGTTATCTTTCAGTAAAAACGTATCTTGTGGTGGGAATTCGAGAAATTAACCTAAAACTTCACCTTCAACTCGATACCCTGACGTATACGTAATATTATTTGATTAACGAAAGAGAAAAATCTACAAAAGCTTCAGTTTTCTACTGGAAAAACAGACAGCACTATGTGCTTGGCTGAGAGTAAAAGCTGGGACTGGTAGTTCTGTCAGCTTTTGCACTTTCCGTGAACTACGGCCGCGCACGAGAATGTGAGTAAATTGTGTGTGTGACAGGCAGTGTGTGTGCGTGCTGTGCTGTGTTATCATGGAGCTCCGATAAGAGTCAGTCAGTCAGTCAGTCAGTCAAGCGCTGGCGGTTCTTAGATTTTGCACTCTGCTAAATGTTTAACAAAGGCGGATAGACATTGTCCAAAAACTTGTTGTTGTTAGGTTTAGAATTAGCAGACTTAATGATAGTTAACAAAAAAAAAATACAGAAAATGCTGTAAACTGAAGGAGCTCGACGTGTCCAAATAATCAAAATCGTTTTGCAGTAGAAGATTAATAGTGAAATAATCTTAATCAATAGTAAATTATACAATTTTATGAATTTTTTCATCGAATTGTGGTATACATTTTCCTTAATTTTAGGAACCTAGTGGGATGGTTTTGAAGATATATTATGGACTTCCTATGGACACTATAATGAGCTGAATTTTAATGTAAGACTTCAATTTCAAGGTATTTTGTGCCTTTCTTTAAAGACACTTCTTGTCTTAAATTAAGTAATGTTTCTAGGTTTTAGGTTTGGCATATTGGCCTCTAAGAACACACACCTTACAACATGTAGAATGAAAAGCAACAAAGTAGGCTAACATTCTGCAATCACAAATCATCAAATCTCAGCAGAATAACCTTGAAAATAGCTTGAAAATGGTTTGAATTTAAAGTTTCGACTTCGCTGCAACGAAGAAACCAGAAATGAAACATTTATTTTTTCCCGGGAAAAATGGCGTCCTTGGCATTTCCGTTTGCTTTTAAGCAATAGTTGGCCAACCCACACAATATAAACGGCGATGGCCAAGTGAAAACCGAAGTGATGCGATATGCAACCTGGAATTAATTAAAAAGTCCAACACCGGGTCCAGGCTGTCAGCCACAAGGCAGGCGCATCATCTCCTGAACTGAATTGAAACTCAAAGCTGCTCTCCTACGCGTCGCACTAATTGAAAGTAAAAACCTGCGACTGCAGTCGAAAGGATAATGGCCAAAGCAAACGGAAGCCTGCCAGCCTGCCAGAGCCTGCGTGAGCCTGCAAGCTGATGATGATGATGATGATATGCTTGTTGAAAGGCTCGAAGCTCTAGCTGCCTGGCTATGCATTTTCTTGGAAATCCTGGCACGCAGATTAATTAATATCCAATTAAGTATTTTCTCTGGACCAATACAGCCAGAATGAACATGATACAAGGCGGTAAATCCAATACTCTTCCAATTATAAATTAATGGCCAGGAACAAAAAGCTGGTCAGTTACAAGAACAGCTTGTGGCTCGTTATCAACTATGTTTTAATTAAGAACCAAGGCTTCTCTGCCACAACATTTAACATTAAAGGATATAAAGTACTTCCCATGAAAAATGAACTCTATGCAAATGGTAAATGAGGCAAAGGGAATAGTTCATTTACGAGTATATTGGAATGCATTTCCCGGAACTGCAAAGCTACCCTCATTTTAATTGGGCCCAAAAGTCATACAGGATATTTTAGGAAAAGGTAAAATAAACGAGAATTTCCTGAAATTCATCGTAAGCCAAATGGTTTGGGAAATGCATTTTCCTGGAAATCAAAGCTGCGCATTTTAACTAAAAATAAATACATACACATGTTCTACTGCCAAAATGGAAACCAGCAAATTCCACTGAAAAACGAAATTAAAATGGAGAAAAAACGGCGTACTCTAGGATAGAAAAGCCAGCCAAAAGTGATTTTTTTCCTGGAAATCAATGAAAATAAAAAAAAACAATGGAAACAAAAGCTAGAGCTTGGCCCAGCCATTGGGTAAAATGAATTCATTAATATTGAAATGGCAACAAAAACAAATAACAAATAAAACTGGCACTGCACAAAGGATGCTGCTACTGCCGGGAATCAACAGGATATAATGGCGACTGCAGTTTGTCAAGAATTAATCAGAATTTGCAGTTTGTTTCGTTCATTTTTTTTTTTGTTAGTCAATGGAATATGAATTCCAACTAAAAACACGATTTAGTCAGGTTCCCAACCGTTTGCAAGAGAATTACAAAAAAAGAAAGAAGAGAGATGGAAAGCAGCAGCAGGAGTGGAAAGCAAAAGGCATGGGCGGGGGCGTTGTATAGCAATAGGAAGTTGATGATGTTGTTGTTGTTGTTTTTGTTGTTGTTGTTGTTGCTGTTGGTGGTGCTCCCAATGTTTAACACTTCTGGAAGCTGCAGCAGCAGAAGCACCAGCAACTGCAGCATCTAAAAATAGACTTGTTGACAGCCCAAAAGCGAGCAGCAACAACAAAAGAGGAGTGTGTGTCTGTCGGTTTCCGTGTGTGTGTGTGTGTGTTGTGTGTTAGATGCACAGAACGGTAAACGGTGAAAATTATATGAGGGGGAGAGCAAAGAAGATGAGAAGGGGGGAAGAAATCCTGGAGGATGCATACAAACACACTCACACGCACACACACACACTAACCAACACACAGGCATAGAGAGCGAAAAGAGAAGCGAGAGCTAAGAAAATGGGAAACAAAATCCCCATCACAAAAAAATCAGCGCTTTTCCTATTGTTTTTCTTTAGCGGCGACTAACGGTACTCACCGATTTTCTGCAGAATATTCATACTGAGCGCCTTTTTGCGGGTTCGGTTTCGGTTTAGGGATTTGGATGTGGGCTTCCAGGAGCTCCAGCTTCAGCTTCAGCTCCAGCTCCTCCCTCTTCCTCAGCCTCTCCTTCTTTTCCTCTTCCTTGTCCCGTTTCCTTTGCCTTTGCCGCACACCCCGCTACACACTCACATCGGGGGGCGCGCACTCACACACTCGCGCTCTCCCTGTCACTCTGCAGGAGGAGGCAGTAATAAATATATGTTTACGATCCGCGCGAGTTCCTCCCGATATTTTGTTCACTTAGTTTAAAAACGATATAACTGTGCACCTTGGCCGCGGTCTGTTATTGTTCTTGTTCTTGGCTAACGGTGCCATCGAACCAACTAGTTCGAGCCAAAAAAAAATACAAAAAAATAACAATGCGAGCTGTGCTGCAGAGAGCGATGCGATATAGAGATGTTACAGCATCGATGATTGGCTTCATCGATAATTGTTATGAATTTTGTTGCGCAAACATCGATACTATCGCGTTGATATCATTAAGTACAAACTTGAATTATTGAGAGGTTTTCGTGCCTAAATCAAATTCTCTCCCTTTTTCAATATTCGTACTCGTATTGTACCCGCTGGTTTTTGTTTAAAAATTATAGATGAGGGGTGCCGGTCAAGGCTTCGAATATATCGATGGTGCAGTCGATATTTTTACAGCAATAGTGCGATATCTAGAGGTGCAGGAATAACGTTGTATTAACAGTTTTAATTTTTAAATGGGAAACATCATAACGTTATACTTTATTTTACCTACAAATAGAAAGAAATAAAAGTGGTATTCTTTAATATTAAATAAATGTTAGGGTCCTTGTTTATGGAATCAAATAGGTTTTTTTATTAATTAGTTATTAAGTAAAATAAACGCTATTAATAAGTTTTATAAGTATTATATTGGAAACGTGTAGAACTTCAAAGTGTGAAATACAAGGAAATATTGTAACATTAACAACGTTAACAACATTAACAACATTAACAACAAAAATGAATAGAAACAAATTCGTAACAACATTAAAAAAAACGCCAGATATGTGAAAACGATTAACAAACGTAATGGAGAATTGGGTTGAAAACTGTGCTAGATTCCCAGCAGATATCCAATCCAAGGACTGAAACCAAATATATACTAAAATATACTATACATAATTGTTCGGATATACCATAAATAAGGAAGTCATCGATATCTTTGACATTTATTCCGATTTCGATGTGTGGTTTTTTCGATGCTCGATGTTTTTGTGATAAAAGTTTTTAAACACTAGTTTTTTATTGATTTCATTTGGATTTGGATTGGTGTGTGTTTTTGTTAAAACTCTTGTTGCACCGAATGCAACTTTTGTGGGTGTGTGTCGGAGAATACGCGTTTGCGTGCGTTTGTGAGTGTGTGTGTGTGCGAAACTGCTCCTTTGTTTGCCCATAAAAAAAAAGCGGCGGCGTCGGCTAAGCGCAGTTGTTGTTGCCTCCTCCTTACACAGTACTTGTTGTAGTTGTCATTGTCATTGCCGCTGCTGCTGTGCCTCATCTTTTCTTGTTCTTCATCGCTGCCGGCGCCAGGGTGTGTGCTGCAAAAAAAAGCGTAAAACGAAACGGAACGGGGAAAAACATAGTCAAGCAGGAAGAAAGGAAAAAAAAGGTCCCCCTTAAAACAAATTCTAATTAATTGCACGCAACACTAGAAAGTAACACCCAATAATCGCTTGCAAAAAAAAAATACGTTTACGGAAAATGTCAATAAATGCATACAAAAAGCAGCAACATAAAACCAACCACCAGGACTGTGTATGTGTGTGTGTACGTGTGTGTTTAGTGGGCAGTGGGTGAAATGGCAAGAAGAACAACAAAACACGAAGGTGAAGAAAAACAAAAAGCTAGCCGGCTGCCGAAACGCATTGGTGTTGGTATTGGTATGGCCAACCACCCCCAACCAAGCTAAAGAAAGAGAGAGAGCTCTCCCTTTTCGGCGCTCTCCCACGCCGCACCGGGAACCGTTAGCTCTCCTGCAGGTTGCGCCGTGCACTTGTCTCGCTCTCTCCCTGTGCCTCTACCGCTATTGCTACTGCCTCTCCCTCTGGCAGTTTGCAACATTTTTCGCTTTTCGTTTTTCTAAATCACTTGACCCCATTACCTGGTGGCTGGCCAATACCTGCTCGGCGGCTTCCTCTCCTGCATCTCCTTTTCCGCTTGTGGTCATTTGTTTTGCCGCTTTCTAACAAAAACAGTTGAACTGGCGCACGCGTCGTTGTTGTTGTTACCCCGCTCTCTCTCTTTCTCTTTTTCTCTGCCTGCCAGAAAACTGCACTTGGGGAATAACTTAACCATCCACTACAGTGCAAGGAAGAGAGAGAGAGAGAGAGGAAAAAGTGGTTAGTGTATTTTTTCTGCACCATTTGCGCTAGTGTTAGTGCACTAGTGCCAGTTGCGTTGGTGTTTGTGAATTCTGCAGGATCGTTAACCCCTAGGTGTGGCGGTACATATTAACCCTTAGCGCCCTTAGATGGGGCGGGATCGCGCGTCATCAGATATATTTCGCCCAGTGTTTTTCCTTCGCCTTTCGCTTCCTTCCCATTTTTGTTATACAAACAAACAAGCATTGCATACACACAGAGTGTGAGTCTGCATCAGAGTTGCTCATCCGGCTTTTATGGCCACCAGTGGTTCCACCGCGCACCATTCTTGCCTAGCTTTCTCTTTTCAATCAGCGGCAAGTGCAGCAGCAGCAGCAGACCGCTCTCCTTTCTTTAGTTATTCATTTCTTGTTTAGTGCTCCTATCGCCGCCGTCACCGCCGCCGCTTATTGTGCGCCTTATCGGATGAGGTGACTCAGTACTCACACCGCCCCCCCGCGCACTGATATCACACTAACTAACATTCGCTCTCTCATACGGATATGCTTGCCATTTTCCAGACACAACCACACATACGCACGCACTGAACGCGAGTGAGAGAGAGTAACTGAGCGAGAGGGAGTCACACACACGCACTGGACTCTGGAGACTGAACGCTGGCCCACTGGAGACTGGACAATCCAATCCACAATCGACACTCCGCCAGAGAACACTCGACCACATCCGCCAGAGCACGCACCGCAAGGAACCTAGGAATTAAATCGGAATCGGAATCATGGCGTGGCGCTTCAAGGCTTCCAAGTACAAAAATGCCGCACCCATTGTGCCCAAGGCGGAGGCCTGCGTCCGCGAGATCTGTGTGGGCAGCTACCAGACGTACGGCAACAATATCGCCGCCTCGGCCGCCTTCATGGCCTTCAACTGGGAGCATACCGGCTCCAGTGTAGCTGTCCTGCCCTTGGACGATTGCGGACGCAAGAGCAAGACGATGCCGCTGCTCCATGGCCATACAGACACAGTGACAGATCTCAAGTTCTCGCCGTTCCATGACGGTCTGCTGGCCACCGCCTCGCAGGATTGTCTGGTAAGTCCAAATACTGGAATATAACAGGAATGGAATAACTGGAATTCGTCAAGGAAAGATCAAGGTTTCACTTTCGCTGGAATTTGTTTTGTTTTTATTTCTTCTCTTTGTTTAAGAGTGTTTCGTTTGCAAAGAACTTAAATTTAATTAACGACACAAGAAAGATTTAACAAATCAAGTAAAGTAATCCATAAATTCCTGCTAAAAGTGGAAAAACTGTAGCTCAAACTTTCCCCAAGTCTCGAATGTAACTGGAACCATAAATGTTTTCACCTTTATGACTTTTCATCTTCTAATTTCAACTTATACTTGAATTTCCATGAATTCAACATTTTCCTTTATAATTTGGAAGAGAACAAATCACTTAATATGGTTTTAAAGCGGACTTAACTTGGTTTCTAATGATTTGAAAGGGATAACTCTGGATTAAGTTAAATATTTGTATATTATCCTCACAGGTTAAGATCTGGCACATACCGGAAAAGGGCCTGGAGCAATCGCTCTCCGATCCGGAGGCCATTTTCTCACACAAGCAGCGTCGCGTGGAAACCGTAGGCTTCCATCCCACGGCCGATGGCCTGATGTATTCCACCGCCGCTGGCTGTGTGGCTCTCTTCGATCTCAGCACCCAAAAGGAGATATTCTGTGAGTTATAGCCGAGATTTGAGCGATTCGAAACCGTTGATAATCAATCCTTCCTCCTACCAGCGAACAATGAGCATCCCGAGGTGATACAGTCGGCCAGTTGGCGCGAAGATGGCTCCGTTTTGGCCACCAGCTGCAAGGACAAGTGCGTGCGTATCTTTGACCCGAGGGCCGCCGGCTCACCAATTCAAATGACCGCCGAATCGCATCAGAGCATTAAGGATTCGCGTGTCGTCTGGTTGGGCAATCAGTCGCGCATCCTCACCACCGGCTTCGATGCGGCCCGCTTGCGTCAGGTGATCATCCGCGACATACGCAACTTTAATACACCGGAAAAGACCCTGGAATTGGACTGCTCCACGGGCATACTGATGCCTTTGTTCGATCCGGACACCAATATGCTATTCCTGGCCGGTAAGGGTGACACCACCATCAATTACTTGGAGATTACGGACAAGGATCCGTATTTGATCGAGGGACTCCGTCACACCGGCGAACAGACAAAGGGCGCCTGTCTGGTGCCGAAGCGAGCACTCAAGGTAATGGAGGCTGAGGTGAATCGTGTGCTGCAGCTGACCTCCAACATGGTTATACCGATTATGTACCAAGTGCCCCGAAAGGTGAGTCTACGAGTATATTTCCCTGAAAACATGACGGAGATAACTTACTGTTTTGCCTTACAGACATACCGCGACTTCCATGCCGATTTGTATCCGGAGACAACGGGCTATAAGACGGAACTGGTGGCCGGCGAGTGGCTTAATGGCAGCAACCAGGCAGTGCCCAAGATGAGCCTGGATCCGGTCAAGCGTGAGCATGGCGACGAGCCCATTATGGTAAGTTTTATCCAGGCTAAGCTCTCACACAGAGTAGGATGGACGTAAGGTTGTAGTCGCCTATCGTAAAAGGTTTCTCAAGGTTCTTAAAGCAAAGGGATCTCTCTTAGCGCGTTCAGAGTCACAGATTGGCTTAGGTCTTTACCTCTAACACCCCTATCCATCCATCTAACCAGATTCATCGCGGCAATCTAAGTGACTTGGTTAAGAATCTGGAGAATCAGCGTTCCAAGGGCAACAGCAGCCACAACATCATTGCCAAGCCGCAGGGCAAGCGGAACGATAACGAGCACTTTGTGATGCTCAGCAAGGGCAACAATTTCGAGGAGAAGAATGGCAATGACAACAGCAACAGCCAGAGCAATGGCAAGAAGGGCACCGCCCAGGCCCAGCCGGATGGCGAGTGCAGTGAGCTCATACGCAAGTTCGAGGCCAAATACAAGGTGGATTCCGAAAAGGAGAAGGCCCAAGCCCAGTCGCAGTCCCAGGAGGATGACAAGGAATCGCCCACCGAGCAGGAGCATTCGACCGGCAGCAGCGAGGAGGTATCCTCATCGGGCGGCAGCAATTCGCCGCCCAAGCCCATGCCGCGTACATCGCGCAACAATTCCCTACCGGAGGCCAGCGATTCCGCTGGGGAGAACAACAGCGGCGGCGGCACGCCACGCCCCAGGCCACGCACCACGGCAGCGTCGGCCTATAAGGTGCCGTCACCAATGGATTTTTATAACCAGTTGTATTTTTTTTTTTTGTTTTGTAGGAAATTGTTGAGGTTTTGAGTTGTTCTATTATGCCTATCTTTAAATGGATTGATTCACGTTTAATTTCCTTTTGTTTTCGCATTTTTCTGTTGTTTAAAGTTTAGATTGTTGCCTTAATCGGTTACCCTTTGTGTATGATGTTTTTCTCTCTCATTTTGTTGTTAGTTTTCTTTTCTTTTGTTATTATTTTCAACAAGTGACGAACCGCAACTTAATATTTATGGCTGCTGCCCAGCACTTTGCCTGAATTTGTTGATTGTTTTAATTGAAATTTGATAAGCGGAGAGGTGCCGGACGGACAGTGGCACCTGCTGTGAGTCACGCACCCTACCTGATTTTTAATCGCAATCCCAGATGGTTTGTTAAGCAGTTGCTCAGCTTGGCTGTTTTCTTTTTGTAATTGTTTATTTTCTCCATGTTTTTAAGTTACCTTTTCAGTAGAAAACTTGTATTTTTTTTCCTTAGACTCTGATGGAGATTGATTACTTAATTTAACGTTACTAATATCCACCTACAGCCTCGTCTCGGCCCGAAGCCCTTCTCCAGCACCACCGGTGATGTGTCGTTCGACAAGGTCTTTGCCGTGCCTTTGGCCCCCGGCTCCCATGAGAACATTTCCAGCGTGGGCCAGGACAATAGCAGTGGCGGTGCCATGGATATATTGCCAGCAGATGTGGGTTGTCCCAAACCCGATTTGATTGTGGAAATCGAAATTAAAAGTAAGTGTAGAGAGAACGCTAAGGTGGAGGGTATATCAACCTTGCAGGAGGCATCATTTCGATCCTTTACTAAAATTCGAATACCCTGCAAGGGTATACACTTCACATTTGACTTGAAAGGATTTCCTTTTTGGTAACTCGTAAGTTCCTTTTGCAGAAAAGAACGAAGCACGCGTACTCCCATCCGTAGTGGGTGGCACTGGCAATGGTGTGCAGATATCGCTGACCACCTCGGAGCGCCGCAAGGTAAGGCAAAGCTACAGCTAATACATTAACTGCTTTCCGGCTGCTCCTGATCTGTACTCTCTAACGTCTCAACGATTTCGATCATCTCTCTTACATGCCTGTGCCAACGACCAACGACAAAATTCAACTCTCGACTCTCCTTCCGCCTTAACTAATCCGAAACTCCGAAACTCCTTCCAAAAAAAACTAACCTCTTAAAACTCGGGGGGAACTCTGGTAACTGGTAACTGCTCTCCACTAACTTCTGTGCGTAGTCCTCGGCCGACGATGATGAATCATCCGACAAGGTCTGCCCACCCAACCCGCTCTTCTGGCTAACTAACTAATCTCTTAACTCTATATTGTTAATTCTTTTTAATCCCTAGATATTCGAGCAGAACTCCGAGTCATCGGGCAACTCCACGGAGGGCGAGGAGCGCGTCGATGGCAATCTGCAGAGGGCCACCTCGACCCGTAGCAGCATTGCTGAGCGACGTCGCTTGTACGAGAGCCGGTCCAAGAGCCAAGTGGACGAGAAGGCCCAGTCGCCAGTGCCATTGTAAGTTAGGGGGTGCCCAAATCCAGCAAGATACCATAGTAGTACTAACGTTTTTCCATTTCAGGCGCCGCGAGCACTCCAAGGTGGAGCCCTTGAAAACCAACAGCCAACAGCAGCTTCAGCAGCAGCTAGCGGGCAACGTGATCGATCCCAAGCGCATCTCGGTGCCAGAGGGCAAGCTACTCGAAGAGCATCGTCGCGGCAATGGCGCCGCCTCGGCTGCCGGCCTCAAGAAATCCGCCACGGAGACGACATTCACCAAGCGCACCTCCACCGTTTTCGGGAAGGTGTCCAAGTTTCGTCATTTGAAGGGCACACCCGGCCACAAGTCGACGCACATTGAGAATTTGCGCAATTTGAGTCGCCAGATACCGGGCGAATGCAATGGCTTCCATGCCAATCAGGAGCGTGTCGCCGTACCGCTCTCTGGCCCCGGCGGCAAGATAGCCATTTTCGAACTAAGCCGTCCGGGCAGGCTGCTGGATGGCGTCATTCCATCGCTGGTGAACGGTAGCAACATCATGGACTTCCAGTGGGATCCGTTCGATGCCCAGCGCTTGGCCGTCGCCTGCGATGATGGCATCGTAAAGCTCTGGCACATTGCCGAAGGTGGCTTGAGTGAGCCAACAAATACACCAGCCGGCGAGCTGACCGCCCACCTGGACAAGATCTACTTTATACGCTTCCATCCGTTGGCCGCCGATGTTTTGCTGACCGCCAGCTACGACATGACCATCAAGTTGTGGGACTTGCGCACCCTCAGCGAGAAGTGCTCGCTGTCGGGCCACACTGATCAGATCTTTGACTTTGCCTGGAGTCCCTGCGGCCGTCTGGGCGCCACTGTGTGCAAGGATGGCAAGATTCGGGTCTATAATCCACGTAAATCGGAGACACCCATCAGGGAGGGCAACGGACCGGTGGGCACGCGCGGAGCACGCATCACCTGGGCGCTGGATGGACAGTACATTGTCTGCACGGGCTTTGATAAGTAAGTGGAGAGATGATTCTGCCTGCTGGAATAGATTATTTATAGCGGGTATTTCTTGTTAAATTTTTTTGCAGGGTTTCGGAGCGACAGATAAGCGTGTACAATGCCCAGAAGCTGTCGGCGCCCTTGAACACGGCCAGCCTGGATGTATCGCCCTCAATTCTGATTCCCTTCTATGACGAGGACAGCTCTACGCTGTTTGTCACCGGCAAGGGCGACTCCACCATCTATTGTTACGAGATCACCGACGAGGAGCCGTACATTTGCCCGCTGTCGCATCATCGCTGCACCTCGCTCCACCAGGGCCTCAGCTTTCTCACCAAGAATCACTGCGATGTGGCCAGCGTGGAGTTCTCCAAGGCCTATCGTCTGACCAATACCACAATTGAGCCCCTTAGCTTCACAGTGCCGCGTATTAAGGTGAGTGCGATGCAAATAACGCTTCATATTTATTTTATTTATTTGATTTTATAATGGAATATATTATATATTAAAAAAAAACAAGTAGCAGCCCAATGCGAGCATTGTAACACAAACAAATCCTTACGACACATTCTATTAGAGTGTCCTCTGTTCGTGACAGAAAGAAACATGATTCTCCTTTACCAATTCATTCGATTTCCATGCTCCAAATACCATTAACCATATGCCATCTTATATAAAGGTAGCTTAGACCTAGTAGCTATAGCTAAGAGAATAAATCAATTAAATGATATAATGTTATATTTATATTTATTATTATAAAAAAACAGAGCGAGCTCTTCCAAGATGATCTTTTCCCACCCACGCGCATCACCTGGAGCGCCACGCTGAGCGCCGATGACTGGTTCGCCAGCAATGACAAGGCAGCGCCCAAGATCAGCCTAAAGCCGGAGGGGATGGAGACATGTAAGTGCTAGTTATACCTTCCTGAAAATCTCCGAAAATATCGATTTATTAATACTGTTATGACGGTTTCTTGCAGTGTCCTCTATACAGCAAGTGCCGGTGGCCATAAAGAAGTCGGATCACCAGCAATTTGGTGGCCAAAAGTCCGAGTACGAGATCAACAAGCAACAGGAGGTGAGTTTTAAGGAGCAGGACGTCAGTTCTGTTCGCTATTGTGAGGCTTTAATTGTTAAACTACATATGTACACATCTCTCTTTCTCTCTAGATCCAAAAGTCGGTGAGCGCGCGCATGGAGTTCACCACCAAGCTGGAGCAGGACGACATGGAGGGCGTGGATGAGAACGAGTGGCAGGAGTAGCGCAGAGTGGGCGCCAGGCGAGATCAGTTCACAATTTAGCGTTTAAAAGGAGCAGTAAAAGAACCAGAACCAATCCTAGACATGACAAGGGCAGACGACGACAAAACAAGAAGACTCGAAAGCAAGCACACTCTCTAGCACACACCCCCAACACCATCCCCCGCACACACTCACACACACACACACACACACACACCTCATCCTCATGTAGCCCAAACATCCAACTCCTCCCCTTAACTGCAGTTGCTCAATAATTGCCAAACTAACAATCATAAGCAGATCTTGTTTTTGTTTAAATGTTTTACATTTTACATTTATTATTGTGTTTTCTTTTTTTTATGTTTTTTTTTAATGTGTGCTATTTAAGTAGTTAGTTGAAAATCTAGTTTAGCCTTACTTAGGCTTAGTTCTTCCTCATTTCTCTTTCCCAGTTTCGATTCGTGGCCATATATATATATTATGTGTATGATATATATTTTTTGTAATGTGCGAATGTGTGTGCGCGAGAAAGAGAGAGAAAGAGTGTGTGTGTGGAGTGTCTGCCTGTTGCCTTCTCTTTCATCTTCATTTTCAAACACATCTCTTCTAGTCTTGAACATAGCTCGATCCTTGACCAAATTACCATTCCTTTTCCCCAATCAAAAAAAAACACGGAACCAAACATAGACTGTGGCCGAAAAATGCGTAAAGACAATTGTTTTCGATGATGCATGTATAATTGTAATAATAGCTAAATCAAAACATGACAGCCAAGAATCAAACAGGTAGATGAACTATGAAGAATTCCCAAGAATACTACTATATTCCAAAATATATAACGAAAAGACTTGAACAGCGGATCCATCCTCTGCCAATCCCTAAAGCCCTCTACTAACTAACGCGTAAAGGATAACGATGGGGCAGGATACTATTATGTGTGCGTGAGATGAGGAGGGGAAGACGGGCGAAGACTCGAGTAGTAGCAAACACAATGATTATCCATTACCAATAGCGTTTTGTACTTGCAATAGAATATATGTACTTTTATACACGATCCAGGATATATTATATATATAAAACATATATTATATATTTTGTATACCAAGGGGGAGGCAACTCTCCGACTGACTGACACAATAGGCCGCAAAAAAAATGCAAAATAGAAGAGATGAAAGGGAAATACCAGATAGGGGATGGCAGCGAATATCGGTATTGTAGCGATATATTATGCGAAAGTCGATATATATAAAGCGATATGTGCGCTAAATCGATATTCTGTTTGATATATCGGACCAATAAATAACGTTTATTTTTTTTTCGATATTTTAACGTTGAATGCAATATTTTTCGATATTCCAAAATTCGATATATAAATCGATACGATATTTTCGAGCGCGATATTTTTGTCGATATATCATATCGGACTTTTCCTCTCGATATACATACATCCGTAGACCAGACCAACAACCAACCAACTCTCTTGGGTAACGGGCAATATATTGTGCTAGAGATAAAGGTTCTATTATACACAAATATATAAATATATATATATATATATGCAAATTTATATAGGCATTATTCCAAGCAATTCAAATTGAAATTCCAAATCAAATCAAAGACAAGTCCAAGTTGCATTTAACTCCAAGGCCAATGGAGGAACTGATCTGAACTGAACCGAACTGACAGAGATACAAGGTAGTATTCGCTAAACATTCTGATCTGGAGATGATACTTATGTCAGGGATTAGCCCGGGGGAACGTAGGCTGGGGTTATATCCATTTAGACACGAAGAAAGGGAGATCTATGACAAGCTAACACACATATATCCTCGAAAGAACATACTCCAGAACCCCAACCCCCCCCACACAACAGATATTATTGTCATTCTGTATTTATTAGCCATATTCGATTACGATTTGTCGAACGTCTCTCTCTCTCTAATTTATATTTATATTTATATATATATATATCTATAACAATAATACCAATATACGAAAAATACAAAACTTCAAGCGATATAAAATATGACGATAAAGAAGTGATTGACTTATCGATGATGATTCACAGCGGAAATCGAAATCAAAAATCGGAAGCGATAAGTAGAAGAGAGAAAGCTGAAACTTTGCAGAATCAGAGGAAGAATGGAAAGAATCAGAAGCATACACATTATTTATACAATTTATTTTACAGTACAGGAGTATATGTATATCCGATAACCCCCCAATACCCCCGATACTCTAGCGCTAAGTTATAATTAACAATAATAATAATAATAATAATAATAATAATAATGAAAGCAAAAATATATTTATATACATAATTCAATAAAAAAAATGAAACGTAAATTATATATTAAACAGCAGAGTGGTTTTTTATTCACGAGGCATTGTTTAAAATTGTTATAAATTAAATAATTTATACCTTTGTATCGACCGTGAATGTACGTAACAGGCAGAGAAAGGCCTCTCGGAATCTAAATGGATTAAATATTCCTCATCAGCATCACCAGCAGAACCGATTTAGACCTGTCCGCCTGTCCGTCTGTCCGTATAAACATAATTAACAGGTCTTTTTCTCCCGAATGAAGCTTCCACGCATTCGAATATTAAATTTCATAAAACCTATAATTATTTTAAAGTGTTTATTGATTGAATTCCGGAATGCCCGTCAGATCTGACACTTACATATCTGCCACTGCCACAAGGTTCCTTTGAAAAGGCTTCGCTTGCGTTAGTTACTAGGACAACGCGGTGTATCGCTGTATCTGAATCGCTTTTGCCCAGCGATTCATCGAACAAACAAACAGAAGAAGCAAGGCGACAGGCAGGACAGGACAGGGATTTGGCACTTTCCTCGGAGGCTAGTTGTGGTGCAGAGTGGTTCGGCGGCCATGAAGTTCCTCCTAAAGAAATGCCTGCGCAAGAAGGCGCCGGAGATGAAGCCCGGGGCCATCCTGGACGCCGTCATCTCCCAGTCCTCGGCCACTGCCTGCAAGTGTCTCCTCTACAAGCTGGCCGATTACAAGAGGGGTGAGTGAGTGAGTTAGTGGAGAGCAGGTGACCCAAATGCTTATCCCACTTGGGAATAACCACGAAAATGGTTTATACCTAAAAGAAATCATTCAGTTTGGTTTGAAGAAAGGTAATGCCAGTTAAATCTTTCATTTTTGGTAGCTTTCAACTATCTTAATATAAAGATATAAAGATATAAAGATATTTCTTGTTATAAATGACGAGATTGAGGATCTTGGAGTACTATTTGATGATAAATTCGTAAATGAACACCTTAACTTTATGCTACTGAAGGCTTGTGCAATATTTGGGTTTGTCAAATACTACACTCTTTAAGGACTCCTTTCTTATTCCAGTCAGTGTTCCTTATTGCATACTTCCTCCTTAAAGGATCGGCGCTCTTTAATCTTTTTCTCCTTGATAATCTAATAATAATAATTACATAATAATAAACCTAAATATTTTAGTGTGTAAATTGATTTAAATCTCGAGTTAAATAATTCAAAATTAATATGTAGATTGCCTTTTTTTAAGTACATATATTCAAATTAGGTCTAAAAATCATTGTTGCTCTGCAAGAATACAATAAATGAAAGCACGTTTAGACCGAAAATGTTTTTAAATTCTCCGTTCGACCAGGTGGCGACCTCATCGATGCCATCAACTCGGGCGGCCTGATTGCTGTGGAGCAGCTAATCCGCGAACAGTTCGGCGTCTTCATGTACAACGATGGCAAGGGGCAGGTGATCAACCGGGCGGAGTTCCTGCGCTGGAAGTACCGCGACCACACCGAGGTGACCATACCGATTGAGGCGTCGCTGTCGATACACGATCCGCTGGGCAAGTGGGAGGATCACAAGGCCTGCTGGCAGATGCAGTATCGCGGCGCTCTCGGCGAGAGCCTGTTGCACGTGCTCATCATCTGCGACTCCAAGGTGCACACGAAGCTGGCGCGTGTCCTGCTCCGCGTCTTTCCCAACCTGGCGCTGGATGTGATGGAGGGCGAGGAGTATTTGGGGGCCAGTGCCCTGCACCTGTCCATAGCCTACAGCAACAACGAGCTGGTGGCGGACCTGATCGAGGCTGGGGCGGACATCAATCAGCGGGCGATCGGCAGCTTCTTCCTGCCCCGGGACCAGCAACGTGCCCATCCGGCGAAGAGCACCGACTATGAGGGTCTGGCCTACATGGGCGAGTATCCGCTGGCCTGGGCCGCCTGCTGTGCCAATGAGAGTGTCTACAATCTGCTGGTGGACTGCGGCGCTGATCCCGATGCCCAGGACTCGTTCGGCAACATGATCCTGCACATGGTGGTCGTCTGCGACAAGCTGGACATGTTCGGCTATGCGCTGCGCCATCCCAAGACGCCGGCCAAGAATGGTATTGTCAACCAAACGGGTCTCACTCCCCTGACCCTCGCCTGCAAGCTGGGCCGTGCCGAGGTCTTTCGCGAGATGTTGGAGCTGTCCGCCCGCGAGTTCTGGCGGTACAGCAACATCACCTGCTCCGGCTATCCGCTGAATGCCTTGGACACACTGCTACCAGACGGCAGGACCAGTGAGTATTTGCTTCCCCTTTACGGTATAGATTTTGATCTCTCTTTACAGATTGGAACTCCGCTCTGTTTATCATCCTGAATGGCACAAAGCCCGAGCATCTGGACATGCTGGATGGCGGCATCATTCAACGTTTGCTGGAGGAGAAATGGAAGACGTTTGCCCAAAACCAGTTCCTTAAGCGCTTGCTCATCCTGTCCACGCATCTGCTGTGCCTTTCGGTGTCCGTTTACCTGCGACCTGCCCACGATGGCGAGTCCGATGGCGAGGATGTCGACGGCGACTCGGATCTGGCAGCGGCTGGAGCTGCGGCTGCTCTCCAGTCGGCAACGGGCGATGGAAATGGCAATGGCAATGGCGATGATGATGACTACAACGCCCAGACGGTGGCGAGATATTGTGCCGAGCTGGCCACCATAGCGGGTGTCCTGAGCTACGTTGTCTTCCAGCAGGGCGACGAAATCAAGAACCAGGGACTGTCCGCATTTCTCAAGCAGTTGGTAAGGATTCTGTTCTTTTTTTTTGGCAGGGATCTATAAAGGAATAATCTTTTTGGAGGCTAGAGCCTTTTAAGCCTTCTAGCCTTTAGACTAGAGTTCTCTTAAAAAATAGTCCCACATTCGTATTCTTCATGTACATGTTTATCGTCTCTTTTCTTTTTAGTCCCACGCTCCGGCCAAGGCCATCTTCCTGTTCTCCAACCTGCTGATCCTGGCCTGCATACCCTTCCGTCTGATTGGCGACACCGATACCGAGGAGGCCATCCTAATCTTTGCTGTACCCGGCTCCTGGTTTCTGCTCATGTTCTTTGCAGGGTGAGTTGCAGGGGGAATAAGACCAAGAAATAATTGCTTCTTCTCTACCAACCCCACAGAGCCATCCGGCTTACAGGACCCTTCGTGACCATGATCTATTCCATGATAACGGGCGACATGTTCACCTTTGGCATCATTTACTGCATCGTGCTCTGCGGCTTTTCGCAGGCCTTCTACTTCCTGTACAAGGGACATCCCCAGGTGCAGTCGACCATGTTCAACACCTACACCAGCACCTGGATGGCCCTCTTTCAAACCACCCTGGGTGACTATAATGTGGGTGACACAGTCACAGCCACAGACGCTGCTTGAGTTCACCATCGTCTTCTTTCGTTGCAGTACCCCGATCTCAATCAGACAACGTACCCGAATCTATCCAAGACCGTGTTCGTCATCTTCATGATCTTTGTGCCCATCCTGCTGCTGAACATGTTGATTGCCATGATGGGCAACACCTATGTAACGGTAATCGAGCAGTCGGAGAAGGAGTGGATGAAGCAATGGGCCAAGATCGTTGTCACCTTGGAGCGGGCAGTGCCGCAATCGGATGCCAAGGGCTACCTCGAGGCCTACTCCATTCCACTGGGACCCGCGGACGACACGGGATTCGAGGTGCGCGGCGTCATGGTCATCAAGAGCAAGAGCAAGACCAGGGCCAAGCAGCGAAAGGGAGCTGTTTCCAATTGGAAGGTGAGTTTGGGTGAAAGACTGGCCGGAGATAGCTTGGGTCTTTGAAATTTACATAATTTCAACAACTTTAAGGTGAGCTTATCCCAACCTAACCTCAATTGTGGCTGGGCTTTTGCTGTAAGGTGGCAACTCTGCAACTGTTAACTGAGAAACGTCAAAAATATTACAGTTGCATTAGAGGCAGTATAGGAAACAAGATGCGTAACGCTATAGGAAGTGCAAAGGCTGGCTCTTAATAGATATTGATTTAAAACCAACTAGACTTTGGAGTTTAGCATATATAGGAGGAAAAAAAGACTCTAGCCTCTCTCAAATTATAAAATAATTATAATAGATCTTATACGCTTATAGATATATTTATAATATTTAACGTTGAACACCTTTATTTATTTATTTTCCTTTAAAAACTCCACATACCTAGCGTGTGGGTCGCGTAACCTTGACAGCGCTGAAGAAGCGCGGCATGACCGGCGAGGAGATGCGTCGCCTAATGTGGGGCCGGGCATCCATCTCCAGTCCCGTGAAGGTGGCCAAGCAGAAGCTGAAGGATCCGTATAACATGCACCCCGAATCGGACTTTACCAGCGCCATGGACATGCTGACGTTTGCCAACAATCCGGCCTCCTCCAACGGTGTCGGTCTGCGAACAGCGGCCGCACCGCCGCCGCCGGCACCACCGGCCCCTGATCCCTTTCGGGAGCTGATCATGATGTCGGATCAGCGACCGGAGACCCATGATCCCCACTACTTTGCCGGACTGCAGCAGCTGGCGAACAAGGCTTTCGATTTGGTGGAGCAAACCATGAAGACGCAGCCGCAGCCGACATCCAAGAAGGTGGCAGATCAACTGCCCCCGCCCGTGACTGCCGCTCCTGTGGCGGCAGCAGCAGCAGCAGCACCTCCGGCAGCAGACCTGGCCATGCCCATGCCCCTGCCCATGTCAAATCTGAGCAACCTATTCCAGGACCCCAAGGAAATCGTTGATCCCAAGAAGCTGGAGGAATTCATGGCCATGCTGGCCGAGGTGGAGACTGAGGAGAGCGACAGCGGCGGACCGATACTGGGCAAGCTGTCGCTGGCCAAGAGGACTCACAATGCCCTGTCTAAGGCGGACATACGGCGGGAGCAGCAGCAGCCGGGCCTCGAGGGGCACAGCCATTCACAGCCGTTCCAGGCCATGTCCTCGGTGTGGGCACCGCCGGGCACCTTGGATGCAGAGACGGCGGTGAGTGGGTGTTCCTGTTATCTTTCTGTTCTCTCTAAGGCATCTATTTATTCCTTTTTAGGGCTTCCATTTCGACGAGGCTGTGGCGGAGGAGGT
This sequence comes from Drosophila parvula, assembly GCA_018904695.1. NCBI lineage: Eukaryota > Metazoa > Arthropoda > Insecta > Diptera > Drosophilidae > Drosophila > Drosophila parvula. The sequence continues at coordinate 54,994 of JAEIIG010035292.1, read as the reverse complement.
ACTGACCATTGAACAGGAGGCCGAGGTGGAGACCGAGGACGGCAATGATGGCGGTGTTCAAGGCTCATCCAGTGACGATCTGCCCACCTCGGAGGAGGTGCACGCCACCATGAAGCAGTTCCATTTGCGTAAATGCCAGCCGGCCCAAGACGAGGCCGCTCGTCGGGCCAAGAGTGCAAGGATTCGTCGCCGAAACAAGTAAGTAAAGCTGCTATTGGCTGCTCATAATTCTATCCTCATTTCCTTGATGTCCTTGCCCGGCCAGAGTTTCCCCGGAACAGAGTGAGACCCATGATCAGCGCGGACGATCGGCGGCTAATGTGGGCCGGACCCAGTCGCCGCCAGATCCATTGGAGCCCTGGAGCACCCGCGAACTGCAGGACATCAACAAGATTCTGGCCAAAAAGTAGAAACGGACACTGGAGATTTACTGGCACATAGTCCTTCTTCTGGGTGGCTTTTAATTGTTATCGGAGCTTATGTCTAGTTAGAAATACAAGTACATATTAAACGGCGGATGCTGGCTCTGCTTGGATAACCCCATTACCAGAGCGTCTCTCTCTCTTTTGGGGATTTGAAATTTGTGCCGGAGAGGGGGAAGGTGGGAGTTTGGGGGGAGGAAAGGTGAAACCTGCAGGAGGAGGGCAATAAATTACAGTTTTTGAGATATCGTTCCTACACTTACTTGGCTAGCCCTACAGCCTAGATATATCTTCGTACATATATATAGAGACTTCACCCGATACAACTACTACAACTACTTTAAACTATATTAAAGAAAACTAGAAATATTTTATACATTGTGCTGGATGACTGCCTCCCGATGCTTCGATATGATTGCCAAGGTGTCCTGCTCCTAGCTGAGAGCTTCAGCGGAAACCTCCGCGTTCCCCGGACAGGCTGCTGATAGTTTGCGCCTGCTGTTGGGCCTGCTGCTGCTGCTGCTGCGATTGCTGCTGCGCCTGTTGCTGCTGCTGCTGCTGCTGCGTCGTTGCCTGGCTCGAATTGATAAAGATGGGCGTGGCCGTAGTCACTCCACTGGCATTGACATGTTGATGCTGCTGCTGCTGATGCTGCTGGACCTGCACCTGCACCTGCTGCTGTTGCTGCTGCTGCTGTTGCGCGGTGGCTCCCCCCAGCTGCAAAATCTGCTGTGCGGTGAGCAGCTGCGTGGGTATGATCACCTGCTGCTGTTGCTGCTGCTGTTGTTGCTGCTGCTGCTGCTGCTGTTGCATCTGCAGGCGCAGCAATTGCAAGTGGTTGGCATTTATGGCAATCTAAGGAGGAAGGAGACAGGAAGGAGTTAGTGATTCGTTCTGGCAGCTCTTGGGTTCCATGCACTCACCGGGACATTGGTCAGTTCGCCCGAGGGCGTCACCACCTGCTGGATAAGCTGGATCTGCTGCTGCTGCTGTTGTTGTTGTTGCTGCTGCTGTTGCTGTTGCGCCTGCTGTTGCTGCTGCTGTTGGTGGGCGAGATTCTGGAGCAAAGCCGTCTGCTGCTGCTGGGCCGTCGTCTGTGGTGCGGGCGTTGCGGTCAGCTGGCCATTGGGACCGGCGGTGAGGATCAACTGCTGTGTGGGCTGCTGGGCGGTGACTATGTTAAGGCCGAGACTATTGGCGATATGATTCTGGGCGGGCTGCGGCTGCTGTTGCTGCACCAGCTGCGCCGTTTGCTGGTTGGGCAGGGCGATGAAGTACTGCAACTGCTGGCCACCGGGATGGGCGGCCTGCTGGATGATCTGCACCTGCTGGGGATGCGCCTGATGGTGATGGTGTTGCTGCTGCTGCTGGGCGGCATGCTGCTGCTGCTGCTGCTGCTGCAGTTGAGCGGAGAAGATGTCCGGATTGACGGTGGTGAAGCTGATCACCTCACCACCACTGGTGGTCGCCGTGACGGCGTCCAGCTTGAGGCCCCCAGCGGCGGCCGCAGGTACGGTGGCTACATAGTTGCCCGTGGCGTTAGCGCTACCCGATGCCGAGGAGGCCGACGCGCCAGTGTTGACTCCGGACCCAGTCAGGCCATCCTTGCCCTGCTTCTGCGCCGTTGAGGACGAGGAGGTGGACGACGATGGCTTGATCTCCTCGCGCGGCACAATGTCGATGAGGAAATCGAACTGATCGTAGTTGGCAATCGCCTGGGCAATGTCCGAGCGCTGAAGCGTGCGCCGACGGCTCTCCTCCGTGTGCACCCAAGCGTGCATCGTCAGCTCCTGGATGAAATACTCGCAGGCCTTGGCAAAGAGCAGCGGCGCCTCGCCGGCTATCATCTTGGCGTTCTCGTCCAGCTTCATGATCTTCTTGATGCGCGCCAGCGGCAACACCTGATGCTTGGCGTCCACCTGCCCAATCCCGTGCACTTCGCTTACGATGTTTGGCCAGAAATTGTCAATGGTCGGCGGCGGTTTTCGCGCCACCTGCGCCCTGCTCGCCTTCGTCGTCTTCTCCTTGGGCGTGCTCCCCGTTGTGCTGGCGGCCGGGGTGGTTACCGTCGTTACACTCATGCCACTGGGATTGACGATGGTGCAGGAGGCGTTATTCGAGGACACCAGTGTCGCCTGCAGAGGCAAGGTCAGCGTGGCGGTAGTGCCGCCTCCGCCTCCCGCCAGTTGCAGCGTCGTCGCCTGCTGCTGCTGCTGTTGATGTTGTTGCTGCTGCTGCTGCTGTTGCTGCTGATGCTGGTTATTGGCGGCTGTGGTGGTGGTGGTCACCACTACTGCATTGGGCGTCCTTCGTTGCACTGTCGCCGCCGTTGGAGCTTGGCTCTTGCCAGCTGCATACGCCTGGGCGACGGCCGAGCTTAGTTCCACCTTGATTGGGGTCACGGTGATTGTGTTGTCAAACATGGAGGTGCTACTGCTGCCGGAAGATTCGAGCAGCAACCGAAAAAATAAAGACAAGATTAAAATCTTACATCTCGGCTGTACCGCCACTGCCCAGGGTGCTGGGTGTGAGGGGGTGGGGAGCATAGCAGGAGGAGGGTGTGTGTGTGTAGTACACAGTACACGGACTCCGTTCGGCGGCGAAACTTACCTGTTTGGCGCCTTGTTCGCCCCGCCATTGTTGGTGGCGTACATGGCCTGGCTGGCACACGGTCTGGGCTTGGCGGTGGCGTCAACGGTTGTACTCTGGCGACCGGCTGGAGTGCACAATATTTGTTTAAATTCGACGCCTGAATTCGCAAATGAGTAAGTAGAGCTGCATAGAGATGCAAGAATTTCGATGACACCCTCGATAGCTATCCGTTTATATATCGTTCAAATTCGCCAGAAAAAGAGCGGCAACTGGTCATACTTAAATAAACAAAAACGCAATCAAACTACGTAAATAAATGTAAACTTAATATTGTGACGTAAGTAAAAAAATTAATGAAAAACCCCTAATCTTCTAACGTAAGTGAACAAGAACGTAATCTTGCGACATACGAGAAATGCGTCTGTGTGTGTGTACACAACATCGATTTTACTATCGATACTATCGATGCTTTAAAACATAGTGATTCTTCCTCCACCGTTACTGGTCACACTTAAATGTTGGCGTTGCCAGACTTTGTGGCGTTAGGCCAAAGGCTGCGAGGGTTGATCCAATAAGTTCAACTTTCAACAAGGGTGTGAACTTTAATGTAAAATAGTAAGGAACTTTGTTTTGAACAAGAACGTAATTAAAAAACGTAAACGTAAGACGTAATACCCGATATAAGGTTTATTACGTTCTTGTTTAAAGCAAGTGTGACCAGTCGCTGCTTGGGGAAAAAGGTCATGCGTTATTTTGGACCGGTGAGGTCACGCTGTTTTGCAGCTCTACCGAGCGCTTCCAAACGACGAACATTGAGTTTTCAAACGTCCACAGCTTCGGCAGTATTTAATTTTCTCAGAGCTTCGCCTAGAAGTCGGTGTTTTGCAAGCCTAGTAGTGCACGGTCCTTAACGTAGAGCTCGAAGCCAACCCCGCCGTCTCCCAATCTTAAATCCTTTTCGCCAAGTCCAAAAGCAACCAACGCCAAAAACCAAACTTAAGGTGAGCTTAAATAAAATATTTTTTTTCAACTCAACGGAAAGGGGACGGGACTGCCGGCAATTTCTCCATTCTCCTTCGTCTGCGATGGTTCAGCTATGGGGAAAAGGGGAGGATGGATGGAGAGAAAAAGAGATAAAGAACTGAAAGCAGTTAACTGGTTTTTGTTGACTGCGCTTCTTCATTGATTGCAAAAATGGCAGCGGGCCGGGCCGGGCCCGCAACGGATTTGTAATAAATATTTATTGTGGCTAAGAGTCCGTTAGATGTTTTGTTATTTCCCTCCCCACTTCTTTGTAATTGGTTTTTTTTTTCGCAGCTGTTAAAAAGCTTTTGTTGAAGTCTGCTTTTGTTGACTATTTTTTTTTTGCTAGTGTGTGTGCGTGGTTAAACTGTGGAGATGTTTCTATATTTGCGTGTGAGTGCCGGCCGGCATTTTTCACTTCTTTTTTCGCCGTCTGCGGCTGCTGTGTGTGTGTGAGTCGTATTTGGGCGGGGCGCATTTGGTTGTGCTGCTGCTTAATATCCTCCCCACGAAACTGCGCGCAAGTCATGCACTTGCACACAGTACCAGCCAAAAGGTTAGAACCATAAGAAAGGATTAAAAATACGGCAGTACAATCTCAACTTTTCTTTGATTAATATAATTTTATTAATTTTTACAATCTATTTCAATATCTAATAATAGTTATTTAAGAAAAGGTTCCTAACTCATTTATGTGTGCAAAATTTTTTAAAAACAAAGCTTAGGTTTGGCCCGATAGTGCTAAATAATATAATAAATTACACTTACTAATTTAGTGCTATTTTTGTGACCACCACTGTAAGTGCATATATGTATGTACATACATACATATGTGTTGTGTATGTGTGCTGGCGAGTTGCGAATTTTGCTGGGCGTGGCGACCTCGCTTCATTGTCGCCAGCATACACATGTACATGTATCCAGTATCCAGTGTTCAGTATCCGATATCCAGGGATTTTGAAATGAAATATATGCACAAAATATATCTAAATTCAGCCGCCTGCATATCGTGTGTACATGTGAATGTTTAAAATTCATTGCGAGTCGCCTGCCATCTCGCTCTTCCCTATCAGCTCGGCTTACGCACACCCACACACATGCTGGTATGCAGATTTATGCAGGAGTTGAGGGTGTAAAGCGGACGTGTCTGTCATTTCTCATTTCTCCTTCCATCTCTCCACCCCTTTGCTTTCCTTTTTCAACTCCATTCGTCTGCCGGCTGCCACGCATCAGCAGCTTTGACTCATTTCATTTTATTATTTCGACTTGAAGAGTGTCCAAAACAAATTCGGCTTCTTTTTTTTTTTATGATTTTGTTGTTTCTTTTGCTAACGGCCGCTTGGCGCCGTCTCCCTCACACCCGGTGCCGCACTCACCCCTCTCATAAGCTACACGATATAAAATTAACCAAAAACAGGAAAAAGTCTGAAAAGAAAGAAAGACCAAAAAGAAAAGAAAAGAGCGTTGAGCTGTGGAAAGCTTACACAAGTCAAGAGCAAGAAGAAGCACAGCTGTGTGGGCAGGGTAACAGAAGAATTATATAGCGACATCGCCGGGATGATTCATCCATCGGTTGCTTTTAAGCGGGGCGACCATATTTCGAAGTTGGAAGTTGATTCACGGCGAACTCCATGCCCCCAACCGCCTTTCCCCACAATTTGTATGTCTGTATGTCTGCCATACAGTGTATGCCGAAGTTGCAGTGTATGCATGTGTTGGTCTCTCCTTTGTTTGCTGCAAGGAGCTGACTAATGCGACACTCGGCTTACACGATGCCCAATTAATCGAAATGCAAAGCGAGCCAGCGAGAAGGAGAGGAGACACCGAGATTGTAATGGGTCAAGCTCTGCTTACTGTTTGTTCGTGATTGTTGTCACGCATAAACCAGTTTGTTGCTACAAGGGGTTAAATATCACTTACAATTTGCGAGAATTGTAAATAAAATCCGACAATTTATACAAACTTTTAATGCGCCATTAGCAAGCCATATTCTTAAGCACGCCTACAGTGAAACTTCAATAGGAACTCCTATTATACAGGAATGAAGAAATAACTTACATATACTATACGGCTACCGAATATCTCAAATCAATTTTGAATCATTTCTTCAAAGTTAGTTATTTTTGTTTACCTGGGTTTTTTATTTGCACTTTTGTTTATTTTTATTGTGGCGATAATAAATGATGAGCAATTCATCAGCATTATCAAACTAAAGATTAGCAAGCAATGTTAGCTAGTTGCGATAAATAAATGGGATGCATTTGAACAAGCTTAACTGATGATAAATTGGTTCGTAATTTTTACAAAAAACTTCATTACCAAATGGAGTTACTTTTGAAATGCAAAATAGTTAGGTTTTAGTTTAAATATCTATCAATATGTGTACATAGATATATTTCTATATATAATTTACTGATCCATTTTTTTTTTGTTTGCATACATTTTATTGTAATAAAGGCTTTGGTTGTGCAAATTAAAAAGGATCATAATCTAATAATTTTCGAGCTCTAAGTATTGTTCGTGATCTAGGCGCCTGATCTTGGTTTTGTGAGACGGGCTTTCCGCTAGTATGTGTCTGTTGTGGAGAGAAGAAGAGTGCAGCGATGTGCGGTGCAGTTGAGTGCGCGGAGACTGGAAAGAAGAATGGTCGAGGGGGGAGGGAGCTGGCCGGCTGCCGGCTGCCGTTAGTCAATCAACAATCAACGTGATTGGCTAGCCGCTTGAGGCGCAGCTTTACGACCATTTATGGCCATAAATGTGCAAATAAATATAGATTCGCAATGCAGTATTTCTCCTCCGTTTCTTTCTGTGTGCTCTATGTATGTACATATGTATGTATGTTTGTGTGTATGCGCTTTTTGTTTTTGTTTTTGGCGCGGTCGCTGCCCTTGTAACGCTTGCAGCTGTTCAATCCAAGCTTGCGAATTGATCACTTGATGACTTGATTCCCCGATATTGAAACAGAGCCAATTCTTTGTGACTCCGATCGGAGCTCTCAAATGGGTAGGGGAATGGCCAATGGGGAATGTGGCACGCACACACGAATTTTGCAACTAAAAATAAACGTGATAAAATGCAGTTTAACCGCTCCCCAAGTACATTCCAGCTGATAAGCGTTAAAATGAATTAAACAAAGGCCACAAACAAGCGCACAAGGAAAGAAGCTAAAAGAAAAGAAATAACAACAAAAACAGAAGCGGAGAGAACAGTCCAATTCCAGTTGTAATCTTTTCCCAGTTGGAAAGGTTCGCTGAACTCTTTCTTCGCAGCGCTCACACTCTCTCTCCCGCTATTTCGTTCGCCTCTTCCTTTATGCGGGCACACGTCATCGTCCTTGCTTATTGAGTCATCGTTATCGGCCCCAACATTTGGTGTGATTAACTTCTTGTTGATTTAGCAATCGCTTGAGAAATCGAATACACAACGGCCAACAAAGAGGCGCTTTTGTTTTCTTTCATTTTTAAACGAAAATGAATTATTTATTAAAGCGCAAAACCAAATAATGTCAAACGCAGTAATAGTAGCGCCGCTACCGACAAAACAACGACAGATCGGCTATCGATGTTCACTTCCTCTCTTACTCACCGATAACATCCGATATCCTCTTCCGCTGAATAACGAAAATATACAAACAAGTGTTGGGAACTTTTGGGAATTCGATAGAGGAAAAGTTGTTTATAGCTAATAATTATTAGTCAAAGGTAATCTAATCGGAATGTTTAATTAGTGAGCCAAATAATTAGCAAGGCAAACGTATTAATAAACATTTAGTTTACTCTTTTGCAACTTTGTAAAAGTTGCAAATCTTTTTTCATTGTATCTTGAAAGTTTAAACTTGAAGTAAATATTAGGAGCGCCGCCCGCCAGTATGTGCTATCAATTTTCTATTTAAGACTTATAATCTGTTGCAAGCTCTTGAGTACACAACGAATTCTTCGGAAACTTTATTTATTTTTTTATTGTTTTCTTGCTATTTTTTATTTTATTTGTTTCTGCGACACATGTGGTTGTGCAAACACATTTAAAAGTGTTATTTGTTCCTCTAAATGTGTGAACTTATGTCTTGTCTTATAGAAATTATAAAAAATAATCATTATTTTCAGATGGCCGCCCCAGCACCAGCACTGAAGGATCTGCCCAAGGTGGCCGAGAATCTGAAGAGCCAGTTGGAGGGCTTCAACCAGGATAAGCTGAAGAATGCCAGCACCCAGGAGAAGATCGTCTTGCCCACTGCCGAAGGTAATTAGTTTAGCGCTTAATAACGAAAAGCACAAAAAATCCTTACTATCCATTATTCACTAAACAACACAGATGTGGCTGCCGAGAAGACCCAACAGTCGATTTTCGAGGGCATCACCGCGTTCAATCAGAACAATTTGAAGCATACCGAGACCAACGAAAAGAACCCGTTGCCCGATAAGGAAGGTGCGTATAGTATAGGCCAAACATCTGGCCATAAAAGCGCGGGGCAACCGGCCTCGATGCCCGTTTTTGGCCCAGTCGGAGCAGGCTGCCTTAGATGGTGACGGCGGCCAATGCCAAGCAACCAGGCCTATTGCAACTGCAACTCGCAATAAATTGTTTCTATAACTTTTCACTATTCCTCTCAATTGCAGCCATCGAGCAGGAGAAGGAAAAGAATCAGTTTATTTCCGGCATCGAGAACTTTGATGCGAAAAAGTTGAAGCATACCGAGACCAACGAGAAGAACGTGCTGCCCACCAAGGAGGTCATCGAGGCCGAGAAGAAGGCTTAAGCGTTCCGATCACCACACACACACACATACACAGTACAGGGTCTCTCTTTTTTATGCATTCGTTTCACCTTCTTTCCTATAATGTGTAATGTGTAATTCGATTCGGTTCGAGAAGAGAAGAAAAACTGCAACTGCGCCGCGCATGCGTCATAATTAGCCAGAAGACAGAGAGGAGAGAATCAAGAATCGTGATTGCGCTGCCACAGCAACTGCTCGTCGTTGCTTTTAAGTATTTTATTATAATTATCACATTTGGTTTGTTTTTTTTTTTTTGTATTATTTTATTATTTCTTTTTATTTCTGTATTATTAACAATTGCAAGAGAGAGCCAGTCTCATTCCTACATAATTAACATAAAATAAACATTCGTCTATCCCATACATTCGCGTATATTTGTGTTTTTGTCCATGAACATGTTTCCAAAACAAAACAAAAGCAATACACGACTGACAGCCGCCGCCAACCACTCAACGTCGTCGAAACGCAATTAAAAAGGCCGAAAGGAAAGCAAATAAATGTATAATGTATGGGCAACACAAGCAAAACAAAATAAAACTTTTTAAAAGACACACACACACACGAAACAACAACGTATAAAGCGTATAAAACTGAAAAAAAAGAAAGAACAAAACGACTAGAAAGGAAGAAAACCAACACAAAAAAAAAGCATCTATATAAAGAGTATGTGTAATTTTTTAATAAACTTTTTTTTATATACTTTACATACGATATATTTATACTGGGAAAAATTTAAAATAAAAATATAAATGTAACATTTTATAACAAAAACATACTATAAAACGACTTTCAAATGGGTGCGTGGAGTTTTCGACAGTTTGAAGATCCGAAATGTACAACAAATATTGATTGGGAGAGGAAATTTGAATGCAAAACCGTTGATTGGTTCAGCCGATCTCATCGATAGCTTTCGATACCAACTCGTTCGAACCCACAGGGTGACCCATGGAACTTAACTTTACTTGCAGTGTGCCCGTTTTTGGCATCGTTTCGAGTGAGTTTCCGTTAAATAGAAATTTTAAATTAATTATTTTAACTTTTATTAATAATAGAAAAATATATCTATTAATTGAAAGTTGAAATAGTTTAAATAAAATATAAATGAATTGAGAACAATTGCTTTTTTGTAGGGATATAGGCATAAGGTGTTCTTTCTTATTATACACGCCACTCGCCTGGTGGATATTGGTCCTTTTAAATGCTATATTTTGCACTAGCTATCTGCTGTCACCGCTGTTTCGGTTTCCATGGGCGTGGCTGTGGCTTCCGGAGACTCGCCAGCTTCATTGGCGGCCTCGGTGGCTGCCAGCGCTGCCGCTGCGGCGGCAGTTCTCGCCTCCTCGTACTTGTTTGTCTCGAACTTGCTGAGATCAGCGCCCAGCAGGCGGAGAATGTGAATGGTCTCGTCCTTGTGGACATAGGCCCGCAGGCTGGAGGTGCCGCGCCAGCCGACCACGAACAAGGTGAAGCGCTCGTCCACGTACTTCAGGATGCAGCTGCCCACTCCTAGTACAAGGGATTCAAGATTCAGATCTTGCCGAGCAAAGCGGGTTCCTTTTACTTACCCAGTTGCTTGCAGCGCTGCTGCGTTTCCTGCCTGAGCTCATGCGTCGACGGCGGCTTTGTGGGATCGGTGCAGTTGAGCAGCAGGACCAGATCGTCGCGCTCCACCTCAATGCGCCTGCTGTCGCCTATAAAGGCGTTAGATGTCTGCAGGCCCTCCTGTGCCAGCCGATACGGATGCACAGTATGTCGGTTCTCGCAGCGCACAAACGTCTTCACGCCCGTATTGATGATCTTAATGTTGTGTTCATTGTTCACTACCAGATCCCGGATCATGTCGGAGCAGTAGTAGATGTTCTTCTTCTTGTCGGTGAGGCAACGGGTGAGCAGGCAGCGCTGGTTGAGGGAGCCGTCCAGCTGGTAGAACTGCTTAATCGCCTCGTAGTCGGCATCGTTCTCACCAAAGAACACATACGGATCCTCCTTGTAGCCGTGAAGGCGTCGACGCTTCCGTTGCGGTCCCCAGGGCACAGATTTCTCCTCAATGGGCTTGCCCTCCGCATCCAGTTGCGGCTCCTTGGCGGCAGTGTCGGGTTCCTTGGCCTTTTCGTTCTGGGCTACCAGCTCCTTAACATCGTTCTTCTCGAAGGCAAGCTGACGCCGCTTCTCCAGAACGGCAACAAAGAAACCACCGCTGTCCTGCAGATGCGGCAAGATGCGTATACACTTCTCCAGACCAATCTTGGCCATCTCATCGGCGGGCAGCGGGAACATGCCCGGCCGTATGATGGTGTGCAGGCTCTCGGGCACCTCATCGAAGCTGGTGAACACTTGGTCGACCTCTTTGGTGGCCAGCTTCCAGTCGGTCATGCCGGGCTTATACTTCAGCCCCGGCACAAGATGGCTGGCATCCACCAGCTCCAGGGCGCCATCGGTTTCCTTGAGGATGCGCTGCAGCACAGCCTCGTTTTCGATGGGATTCAACGAACAGGTGGAGTACACCAGACGGCCGCCAACTTCCAACATTTCGGCGCCACGACGTACGATCCGGTACTGGATGCCATGCAGATTGTAGGCCTGCGCCAGGTTCCATTTCAGCCAGATGTCCGGGTTCTTGCGCAACGTTCCATCGCCCGAGCATGGTACGTCGCACAGGATCTTGTCGAACTTGAGGACCGCTTGGGAGCCGTCGAGCTGTGTGGTCAGCAGATTAGGGAAGGCGCTGCTGTCGTGGTTGGTCACCAGCAGGCAGGGCGAGTTGAGGCGCTTGGCCTGATGAACCAGCATGTAGCAGCGATTGTTGTCCACATCGTTGGCCAGTACGAAGCCCGGCGGTATCTTATGCTCTTCTGGGGAAGCATGCAGCGCCTCGATGAGCTGCGCCGTCTTGGAGCCGGGCGCCGCGCACATATCCAGCACCTTGTCCGTTGGCTTCACATCCAGCACGATGGGTGGGATCATGGAGACGGCCTCTTGCCGGCTAATGCCGCCCGCCGTCGTCTCGACGATAAGGAAGTTGTGCAGCCGATAGAGCGGCTCCGATCGGCGGATATCCTTGCGTGTGAGATGCAGCTGGTAGGCCAGACCGTTGGGATACCAGGGCAGGCATAGCGGTCGCTCCACCTCCTCGGGTGCCTTCTGGTGCAGCTCGGCCACACCGCGCACATACTCGGTGAAGAGCTGCGTCTCGATGATCGCTAGGAGCGCCTTGGCCTCGTCCTTGAAGCCCGTCACCCGGAATGTAGTCGGCAGGTTGTCGCGTATGGATGTGAGGAACTGCGTCCACTCATCCTCGGTGGCGCAGATCTTCTGCAGGTCATAGTACTTGATAAAGAAGGCATTGTCGCGCTTGATCTCCTCGTAGGGCAAGGCACGGCGATCCGGTTTCGGCGGACCCTATACAAAAAATAAAATACCAATTAACGAATACTCTCATGATTCATCGAATCTTCGTTTATTTAGAGTTCGAATCTACTCACATTTTCACGCAATTGGCGTTTGCGGGCCGCAAAGGGATTCTGTTTCTTGTTTTTCGGCATTTGATTGTGAAAGTTCTTGATTTGCAGGGCTAAGTTTGTGCAAACGAAACGCTTATTTATTTTCCAAGCGAAACGAAATCGAAACAGCCGGCAACACGTGTTAGTCAGTGAGGCCAGAGTAGGTTACACAAAAAAAATCTATAAAAAATACGAAACTGTCACTTATCGATAACAGCCGCCATTAATGCAACCTGACTTTCTTTGAATCCGCAGGCTTTGATGCCAAAATGGACCCGCCAACGAAGACAACCTACTTGGCTACCGACAAGGATGACATTCATCATCTGCTGAGCCTAGAGGCGACGTGCCGCTACCGGGCGGACGTCCAACATGTGAATCGCAAATTGGAGAAGAAAAGATCATCAGCAATGTGCGTCCAGTTGGCCTCAACGCGACTGTTGTGGCAAAGTGCCAGCAGGAGTTGGACACCGTCCACAAGCCGCGTCCACAGCTCAGCCGACAGAAGCAGCAGTTCGCCAAAATCCAGGAGGCGCTGCAGAACCTGGCAGGAGCGGTAAACAAACTGGAGAATGGATTTGAATTCAACACAATGCGCGCGATGGACCAGATGGTGGATGAAATGGTGCCGGCACGAAATAAAAGTGGATAGGCGCGCAGACGAGTCATAAATGTATAAATTACTCTACATGTAAAGTAATTCTACATGCAGTATTACCTCTTTTCTGCAAAAAAAAGCCTATCAATCATTAACAGCTGATTTTCTAATTTTAGTGCTGACATCCCAGAGAAGTCCGCTAAGCGCGAGAGGCTGAGCTGTGTCGATAGCCAGCACAGTGACATCAGCAGCTTAAAAGTATCGATGACCCTTAGTGTTGCCAGATAAAATGCACTTATTCTATAAAGGTGGGTGTCCACCCCTGGCGGCGTATAGAAAAAACAATGACTGTTATTTTTATTTTTGGCTAGTTTTTGGTCACACTGCGTGTTTTAGTTTCATTTCTTCTTTCGATGTTTCTTCCACATATATCGATGTTTTTCTATAGCAATAAAATATGCTGCCTTTTTATACTAATGCAGAAATAGAACAATGCAGACTTAAGGATCAAATATTGTACAAAATGAGCAAATACATGGAAAATAAGATTGACATGGAAAATGTACGATATAATTATGTTTTTGATAAAAATATCGATAAATAGATATAATTTTCACATCCCTATGTGAAACACAACAACAATTCGAGTGTTCTGTAGGAGTTTTTCATGTGCCTGTTTAATTAAACAATCTATTGCGCCGACTTACAGACAGCTGTATGTAGCACGCATAATAGCGCGATTTCGCAGCCTCAAATGAATGAAGCGACTCGGTGCGCGTCCGAGTTCTCCTTAAGTCGAACCGAGGTCAGAAAAATGTACACAGTCCGCATACCTGCGGCCGTGTGTGAGTGAGATGTTTGTGTGTGTGTGTAGAGGCGAGTGCGTGTGTGTGTGAGTGCGCAGAAAGTTATACAGCTGTCACCGCCTGGCCCGCCTAGCGTATGTATCGGTAAATAACATTTGCGGCCAACGGAAAAGTGCAGCCGCGCGATTACAAATCAATTTAGCATTTACATACATACATAGACCCGGCCCCAAAAGTGCTGCCTTTCATGGGAAGGGGTGCCGGACGTTTGGAAACCGAAAAAAAATCGGAGTGAAATGACGTGTTTTGCGCTAGTGTTGCCACTGACAACAGCCGCAGGGTTGCCAAACTCGCGTGCGCATCTCCAAGACCCTGCGTCCGCGTCGGCTTTGAGTGCTTGTGCGCCTCAGGAAAGACAATAAACCTGTGAACTGTGTTTAGTGTCCACATTGAAGGTATCGAGGATTACCTGGTATTTGGGGGGCTAAATGGACCAGATACCTAGGCGCGCTACAGCACTCTGCTAGCAGTAGACAACACTGCGCGGCTTGGCAAAGAAGCGAACAAAAACATATATAAAAACAGAAAAGGCATTCGAAATGGAAAGAAAATGGGGCTTTTTGGCGAAATAAGAAGACGCAGCGCCGCAATAGGGCCTCTAAAGCTAGAGAACAGACATCCACACGTCCTTGCGACCCCCAGGCACCGCCACAACCACCTTCTCACTAAACACCAGCAACCAAACCACCGCCACCGCCACCCCCATCCGCCATCCGTCATCCGCCATCCGCATAACCACAACAACAGCAACACGGCAAGGCAGGCAGGCAGCCGTGCAGAATATTTGTGTGCCACTGTGTCTCACCCTTGCCCTCCTTCGCTTCGATTGTAGGCAGCTGCTCCGTGCGCAAACATTTCCGTATTCCGCACCTCCAGCGACCGCTCCTGTACACCGCTTTGGATTTAAATACTGTGCATCGTGCACCGTACACCGTGCACCGTGCTCCTTGCTGCGTGTTCCGGCATCGGGCAGGAGGTTAGCAGTCCAGTCCCCGTGCTCGGATCGGACGTGGACGTACGTAAATGCCACGGGTAGTGTGACGAGGAGTGGAAGGAGAAGAAGGGACCGTCGACTGACGACAAGTGGCCTGTCAAGTGCAGCAGGAGCAGACGCTGATACGCAATAGGAGGTCCCGCTCTCGCTGCCGGTAACGCTACTCCTCGCCTCACCCCCCACATTTCGTGGCGTCGCGGTCTCGCGGCTTCTTGGCCTGCTGGCGGCCTCCTTCTGGCCTTTTGGCATCTTTTTGCGTCCGCGTGAGAACCACTACCATCGGTAGCAGAAGCAACAGCGCCAGAGAACTTGCAGCCGTGGTGGCTACCGCACGGCGCCTTTGGCAGCTGCTCTTCCTAGCCAGTCCTGTTCACAGCGAAGGATCCAGCGCCAGCTACGACAACAGTTTGTGAGTACTAAAAGTGGATGGACAGAACAGATAGATGATATTTAAAGCAAATTGAATCAAAGGTTCGAGGAATTCGAATGGCATTTGGTTGTCTCGCCAGCTTGTTGCTTCGTTGCATGCCACAAAACAGATAAAAAGATGAACAATGAACAAACGCCGTCATCATCGGACACATCGGCGGAGCGTGTGGGATCTGGTGCAGTCAATAAGCTGCCCACGATCATACCGGACACGCCCATCGTCTCGATTGCCGCTGGAACGATGAGCGAGAGTACCACCACCACCACCGTCACCAAGACAACGCCGACGCCGTTCTCGCAGGAGCAGCTCATGACTATGATGTCGTCGCAGCATGATGCCAAGCCCGAGAACGAGATGAACGCGGATCAGGACAAGGAGAAGCAGGATCAGAAGGATAAGGAGAAGGAGAAGGACCCAATGTGTGACGACAGGCGACAGGAGGTGGCTAAACCAGCCAAGTCGACGGCAAACGAGACTCAGGGAGCCTCGACACCTGCTGCGTCATCGCCTACAAATCACATTGCCGGGCGTGATCCCAAGAAGTCATCCTCTCCTACTAATAGCCATAGCACTAACCACGCCGCCAGCGATACGGCAGCCGAAGTTGATGCCGGATCCGGAGAGTCAGCCTTTTCGCAGGTCTTGAGGTCAGAATTGTCGCTACCAAAGTACGGGGCCACGGCCAAGGGCAAGACCCAGGACGATCAGAATGTGGGCAAGCGACAGAAAAAGAAAAAGGTGAGTGTATCCAAAAGGATGAAATAATTAATGAGTACTCTTGCTGGGCGTATTTTAATTTTAATCGCAATTTACCAACGCAGTGAAGAATTTAAGAAAGGCTATATTTTTATTGAAGGTTCTAAAGCTGGACAATAATTGAATTTATCGATGGTTTTGTATGAATAAATCGATTTTAAATCATGTAATAGCGATGGTTTTACAGGTCTACGATAGATTTGTTATTTTAATTCTAATTGTATACTACTATTTATTTTATTTTACAAATTTACTAATATTAAAAGGCATACATACATCCTTCATTTAAATTAAGTTTGCCACAATTTTAACAATGACGTACATAGTTACTTAATTGGATTAAAATTCTATATATTCTATATATGTTTTATAATTACCTGACAATCCATCGAAATGAGCTAATTTATAATTTGTAAAACCTAAAAGCATATACAAATAGTTTTGTCCCTTAATCTAATCTCTTTTCGTAAAAAAAAATTATCTGCTTTTATTTCGCTTAAAAAAAACAACAATAGAATAATAATAGAATAACCTTAATGATTGCCGAATTCAAAGAAACCAAACTTGAGATGTTGTATGATGACACACTAGCCATCTCGCTCTCACTTGTGCCGTTCAAAGGAGTGCCAATTTTCTGGAATCTTACCGTTAGGTTGCACCGAGTTGCACCTATTCACATGCACACACAGCTAAAAGAAAGGGGCCGTGCGTTTTGTTGAAATATCTGGATTTTCTGGACTGCCAACAACTACTCCGCTTCCGTATCTGGTGACAGAAGGAACGCACATAAACCGCAAATCAGTTTTATCTAAACAAAAACATTAACGGCGACGACGACAGTAGCAGAGCGACGCGACGCTTACACCGCACATATTCCCGTTCTTTCCTTTTTGTTATTATTATTTTTTTCTTTTTTTTTCCCTCCTGTGTGATACAGCATAGCTTATTTATTTCATACTCCGCCACTTAGTGAGCGTTGATTTTTTGAGCAGTTAGAAAAGTGACTGTTGGCAGTGCAAGTGCGTTTATTTCTAATAAGTAAGTTGTCCGCGCACCTCTTCGCCGATGTGTTGAGGTTAGGTTTTATTTTGCGCATGTGTGCGTGAGTTTGCAGAAATTGCATTAAAACGATGTCTCTTTTGTTGTGTCATTTGCAGACAAAGTACGATACCTGGGAGGACAGTGATTTTAATGATCTCGACGACGCATCATTAAAGAAACTACTCGAGGAGGCCTATTGGTATCGAAATCCTGGCGACAGGAAAAACAAGAGCGAGCGTTTTCTGGTAAGTTTCTGTTCCCTCTTCCTTACCATCCAGTGTTCCAGTCTTGCATCGGTGTTTGTTCACACATACACAGAGCACTTCTCTCTCTTGCTGTGAAGGTTTTTAAATAATTCCAAATTTTCTCATTTCCCCCTCGCATCATATTCCGGGTATTGTCTGTCCATTTCTAACATACATTTACATATGTATGTATGTATGGTTACATGTGCATCTCCATTTCTGTCCCGCACCTGCAGCAAATGCTAAAAAAGGCTGAGTACGACGAGGAGATCTCTTATCGTGCCATCAAAACCTGCATCACACTCAACCCATCCGTTGGAGGCGGCGGGAGCAGCAGCAGTAGTGCGGGGCACACAAGCGGCTATCACGGCGACCACCGGTCCACAGAATCCACCCAGCGGCACAAGCAGGGCGGCTCCCTGCAGGATCTCGTCGAGGCAGCCCACCGCAGCGAGATAGCCACCACCTCGGCGGCGGCAGCTGCAGCAGCGGCGGCGGCAACGACAACAACCCAACGTTTCAACTGTGATTACCAGCTAAGTGGCCGCTCCAATCGCCGCCAATACCAGCAGCAGCAACAGCAGCAGCAGCAGCACAACAACCAAAACGCCACCTCCTACTCCACCGTATCCAGGAAGATCAAGAACTCAACCTACTCGGGACGTCAGCGCGAGGGAGGCAGCCTGCCCAGCAGCGTTAACTTTGATCAGACGACCATGGATGCCAAGCAGCATAAGCAGCAGGCACAGCTGTTGGAGGCAATGGGCGCTGGTGCTGGTGCTAGTTCTGGTTCCGGATCATCCGCTGCAACCAAGCACCGTAATCGCAGCAGCACCGCCAGCTGCAGCAGCCTGCCCAGCCATTTGGGCGAACGCGATCCGGAGGCGAGCATTCAGTTTGATATGGACGAGGATGAGACGGGCATGGGCACAGGCACGGGCACGGGCGTTGGCAATAGAGGCGTCCCACACGACTTTTTGTTGGAGGTAAGCGATGATACGTTAGGAGAGTGGGACGTACATATGGATGGCACGCTCTGGGAGATAGCCAGTGCCCTCCAATTAACCGAAAGACCAGAGGAGACAGATCAGGTGGTAAGAGGCGCCAGATCATGTGGAGGCAGTTGCAATTCCCGTCTGTAGTCCCTTAGTCCTTAGTACCTAATCCCCCAGACCCTAATATACCTGCATAGTAATTGATAATCAATAATATCCAATTGTTTGGTGACATCTGGGCTTGGGAAGGCGGCGTGTTTGTTGTCACTAATTGAATTATGTATTTCTAAATTATTACGTTCATAAAAACAAGTCGAAATCCATGTATATTTTCATAACAAACATTCAGAGGTCATTGGCTAGCAGCAGTGACCAAAAAGTAAGTGGTTAGTGATTAGAAAACGATCTCATATTTAAAATAGATTGTGAGGGGAATATCAATAATTAAAGAAAAGAATAGGCTGCAATTCGAACTAGTTTGTAGGTCAAAAATATATAGTTAAAAGAAAGAATGCATGTAAAAGGCGGCTCCAACCGTATAAATATATATTCTTGATCAGGATCACCAGGCGAGTCGAGTTAGCCCTGTCCGTTTGTCTGTCTGTTCAATAAATACTCAAGCACTTGCTTGGTTAAAGTACTGACCAAGAAGAATATATATTTATGAATCGATAAAGTTTGAATTTATTGATCCCTAATTGTTTCCCTTGCTAAAATCAACCTTAAACAAGCTGCTAATCTTCTTCAAGTGGTTTCTCAAACACACAAGGAGCTTCCTCATTTAGGTATAAAACATATTAATTATAACCGCAACTAGGACTACAAATTAATTGAAATATAACTTAGTCAATGGGTATACATGCGATTTTGCTGGGCTTTTATATTGAGCGTCATGTTAGGACCAAAGTATTCCCCAATTGTGTGTTGTGTCAGAATGTGTGGACTTGAATGGGGTTTCTGGTTACTTGCGTAATGCCACTAAATCACTACTAATTTATTTCTTCGCTTTACTACCCTCCTCCACGATCAGCAATCGAAGAAGACAAATAATGGGAATCCCGCCAACCCCTCGACGTTTATGCTCGACAGCTTCGGAGGGCCACAACAACAGCAACAGCAACCGCTGCTGCAGCAACAGCAGCAGCAACAGAAACAGCAGCAGCAGCAGGTAGAGGGTAAAGGGTCGAGTGGCAGAGAGTTCCTAATCGACTTCTCCGTCCTGGAGGCGTCCGCCAAGTTGCAGCAGCAGGCCCAATACTTGGCCACCCTCACCGGCAAATTCGGACTCGAGGAGCAGCAGAAGCGCAAGGTGGAGGCCGGTTATGTCTCACTGAATGATAATTATACGGCCTGCTCTTCGGTCTATGGCGGCGGTGCTGGCTCGCCAGCTGCCCACGAGGCTGCCAGTAAGGCCTCCACTTCGGGGGCCTCTTCCGGTTCTGGATCGGATGCCTATGCGGGGGATGTGCGTCCGGCGAAAATGGGTCGCTTGTCCACGACAACAGCGGCTACGCTGGGTGGCAAGGCCACAACGGTAAGTGCTCCCCCTTTCCCATAATCTGTATTTGGAGAATAAACCGAATTTTGTTTTGGTTGCAGCGCCAGCTAGACGAGAACGGCAATGCCCTGGGCGATGGCTATGGCGGCAATAATGGAAATCAATTCACAGCCCTAATCACCAGTACAGGGGGCGGCAGTGGCACGGCCACAGGCCACCGGCCGACCAGTGTCTCTACGCTGCATTCCACTGGCACAACCACCACGGCCATGGCAGTGGCCGCCGTTTCGGCGTCCATCAACAGTCAGATGCAGCAGGCACCCCTTGGAATATCATCGGCAGTTGCTTCCGGCTTTGGTACCTTGCAACAGCAGCAGCAGCAGCAGCCGGCCACCAAACTAAAGGCAAAGAAGAAGTCACAGCAGGAACGGAATACCACCACCTGGACGGTGGATGTGGCTGTGGCCGGTTATCGCGGCAAGGATCCCGTCGAGCAGCTGGTCAAGTATATTGAGAACGATGGCGCCGGCGGCGGCGGGGGCAAGGATCGCAAGAAGGAACGCAAGAAGCAGAACAAACTGAAGAAGAGCAACTCGCTGGAGGAGCTGCGCAGCTGCTCCAAAATGGAGGTAGATGATCTGAAGCGTCAGGCGGCCACCACGGAGATGATGCGACAGAAGAAGCATGGCTCTGGTCATGTGGTGGCCACCTCAGGGGGTTCCTCCTCCTCGAACTCGGCCTCAGCCTCCGCCTCCGCCTCCGCTGCCTCTTCCACTGGCAATGGCAAGCACAAGTCCGCCTCCGTGGCGGACATAAATAAGAACTGCAACAAGGATCAGCAGCAGTCGGTGCAAGTGAGGAACACCACTGGAGGAGGATCGGGAGGAGCAGGATCTGGAGGTGTGCAGCAACAGCAACGCAAGGGCGAGCGTCGTTCGTGGGGCACCGAGGAGCTGCAGTATCTGGGCGATCAAAAAGAGGAAATGGCTGCCGCCTGGTCAGAGCCAGAGAATCTCGGCCAGAAGCTGCCCCTCTCGCTGCCCGCCTTGGCGCGCATGTCCGAGCTGGATGCCTTGAATACGGTGCTGTCCGAGACCGCTGAGTTCCATGTGGTGACCAAGAAGAAGAAACCAAAGAAACAACGCGCCGTCACCATGGACGATGCGGCAGTGGCAGCCGCTGCGCATGCGGGCGGCAATTTGCAGCGCATGCAGCAGATCACCAAGTCCGCCTGCTCCAATATGATGTCCCAGCGGATGCACTATTACACGCCATACAACACCAGCAACAACAATGGAACTGGGGGCGCCACCAACTCCTTCAAGCAGGCGCCGCCGGCGCAGCAGCAGCAGCAGCAGGTAACGCCACAGTCACAGTACCAGTACCAGTACCAGGAGCAACAGCAGCAGCCGCAGCAGCAGCAGCCACAGCCGCAGCCTCAGCACCATCATCACCACCACCATCATCACCATCATCATCACCATCATGGCGGCGGCTCGGCAGTGGCCAATCAGATGGATAGCTCGCGACGGAAGTCCACCTCCTCGATGCCGCCGTCGGAGAAGTCCGATTCCAGTGATCTCGACTCTGTGCACTCGCTGCCCGCTCAGACGGGCAAGAAGAAGAGCCTCGGCGGCAGCGGAGGCAGCGGCGGTGGAAGCAACAACAAGCAGCGGGCAGCGCAGGCCGCCAGCCAGCGTCAGTCTCAGTACCACTCCAAGCAGAACAACAACTACAGCTCCCCGGCACCCATCTCGTATGCGGACATAGCCCGGAACAAGCAGGATGCTATGAACAATGCCAATGCCAGCGACACAGAGCTGGATCTGGGCTTTGGTTCGATATTGAGCGACAAGCAGCTGCAGCAGCATTTCAAGGGTGGCAAATCCAAGTTGCGACCCGATTTCCCAGAGCTGCCTGGTGGCGGCGGCGGCTCCTCCTCCGCCGCCCAGCAGCCGCCAGGGGCCACCACCGTCAACCAAAACACGGCGCCGTCCTATTCGCAAAGCCTAAATGCCACGCCTCCCAGCGGCGGCGGTGATGCGGAGACCACAAACACGCCGGAGGTGCTACAGTTGCTACTGCCTAGCAGTGCCACGCCCACGGCTATAGCCACAGGCACAGCCACGAACACCTCCACATCCGCTTCCATTAGCAACTCTTCTTCCACGTCCACCACAACTACAGCCACATCCTCCATCTCCTCCCCGCCGGCTCTGATGAAGTCAAAGAGCGTGGAGCACGATGCCAGATACAGCTGCAACAGCAGCAACCTGGATCAGCAGTATCCGGCGCTGGAGAAGACGGTGAAGCGTCACAGCGTCAACAATGTGTCCTTGTGTGCAACTGCCGCCTCCACCTCGAATACGGCCACGCAGCTGTACAACTTTGCGGCAGCTGCCAAGCAGCAGTTGGCGGACAAGACAGCAGCACTTGTGCCAGCAACAGCAACAGCACCATTACCAGCACCAGCAGCAACAGCAACTACCTCAGTCAGTGTCACGGCCAGTGTGCCTTCATCTTCGGGCTCATCATCATCTTCCTCAAACTCGACATTATCTTCGGCGTCAAGTTCGGCTCAAGCTTCACCGCCCGCTGCACCAGCCTCATCCTCATTAACCGCTGCGACCAAGTCCAAGACCAAGCCAAAGGAGGCTTCACCCAGCAAGAGCAGCAACAGCAATGCCACCAAACCCGTTAGCCAGCCTAGTCAGGAAGAGTCGCCGCCGACGCCACAGTCGCCACTGTCGCCACCATTGCCACACAAGGTGGTGCCGCCCACCCAGAAGATCACGGCTGCCACACAGACCGATGTAGCGGGAGCCAAGAAGCTGATTGGGGGCCTGCACAAGGCCAGCAGCAATTGCATTGCAAAGGGAGCAGGCGCCGTGCTGGAGACCACAGCCGGGCGACGGGCAGTGATCATACTCAACGATGATGGGGCAGCCTGCAAAAGCAACAACGAGTTCATCTTTGGTGACTTTAATGAGGATGAGCTGAAGCTGTTCGACGACGAGGATGAAGATAAGGATGATGCGAAGGCTGCGGAGCAGAAGAAACTAAGATTGGCAGCTGTCAAGACTAAGGAGCAGCAAACGGAGACGGAAGTGTCGGGGGGAGATGCCGAGGACACCGACCATGATATGGAGCAGGAGCAGGAGGAAGAGGAAAAGGAGCACAAGGAAAAGGAGCTCGAGTCGGATGAGAAGCAGGAGCAGGAGTTGGATCAGGATGTCAGTGGCAGCAGCGATCGGCAGCTAAACGATTCGGGTGCTGCTTCCGATGCGGTCAACAGCTCCGCCAGCCTGGACATGCTCTCGATATCCGCCGAGGTGTCACAGTCATCGCCAAGTGCAGCCGCTACCGCAGCCTCATCGAGCGCCCCCAGCCTGATTAACTCGTCCACACCCTCGGCCTCATCGTCCGCCTCGGGCAGCAACTCAAACTCTTCGTCCTCCGCCTCGATATCATCATCATCATCGTCATCATCCTCCAATGGGAACGGTGGTGGTGCCGCCGCCGCCTGCCTCGCATCCATTTCGGGAATGCTCGGCGGCCTGGCGAATCAGTCGGGCGATAGCGGCATCTATGCCGCTGCCAATACCTCCATTAAGGAGCACGTCAACAATTTCCTGAGCAAGGCCAGCAGCAGCGAGGAGACGCTGCCGAATGCCAGCACCATTGCCATGACGCAGCTGGAGACTTGCAACGATATTGAGGCGGCCATTATAGCAGCCGCCCGTGCCGCCGCCGCTGCTGCCCGTAGCACTAGCTGCAGCCGCAGCAACTCTCAGGATGCTGCAGGGCCTGAGCCCAGAAAAAGGCAGCCCACCAATGTGGGAGCCAAGGTCACTTTGCCAGTGTTTATGGCCGACAACAATAACGACGACGACGAGGACATTGACGACGACGAGAGCCTGCAGGAGTTGAGCTTTATGGCGGACCTAAAGGCGGATGGCCAGTCGCCGCAGGAGGTGACTGTGCAGCCACCGGCCCAATCCTCGTCGCGTCATCCAGCGTCCATGTCCAACACGGAGTTGATTGTCGACTATATTGCCAACAGTGAGTATTTGTAGCCCTAAGGAATTAATGGGGAACAAGGGGAAATATGAACATTGTAGATCATTTATTATATACATTGTATATGCATGCATATCTATATTTGAATGCCTTTCATCTCTTAGCATGGAATGCCATTGCCAATAGCAAGTATGTGACCTACTATAACGAGAAGGAGCAGGAGACCTAAGCCTTAGAAGGAACCAAACTACAACAAGCGCGGCATTAGCGCAACCAGCAAACAAAACGTAATCAGGAATAGCAGAAACCACATCTACAGCGACCACAACTACACCCCGACCACAACTTACTACCAAAACCGTTGAGGATCACCGAGGGAGCGGAGAGATAGTGTTCTTTGAATTGCCTAAACATGTCCAAACATGTCCAAGTTGATATACTTTTTATACACCAAGCTGCTGGGCGCTGCCAAACGTTTATATACACAGATATAGATACAAGATACAACATACAAGATACGAAATACGAGATACCGATACAATGCCTACATTATAAAAAAAAACTGCTATAACAATACGCTTTTATGCTAATTAATGTAATGTTACGAAATATCGATTAACTATCGATAACAGCGCAGGATCATTCAGGGATCCTAGAGCGTAAATCCTTGAGCTACGCTCGTTTCAAGGTGTCGAGATGTGTATGAAAGATTTGTGTGTGTGCCTGCCCGGGTTAGGCTTAAGAGTTAAGAGAGAATTCAGTTCGTACAGCTAGCTGTGTACAAAGGAGGGACAGGAGAACCGATAATGTGAACGAACAGACATGTATGGACAGAGCTTATAGGGAGATCAGGCGAAAGTCAATATGAACGAATAGGTATGGATTTTTATTAAAGGCTAGTTGTGTCAGAACACCATTATTTTTGAGTGTGTGTGTGTGTGTGTGATGAATAAGATGCATTTGTATCTGTTTTTGTTGCTCATTTACAACATTTACCTTCTTCTGGCAACATTTACTATTATTATTACGCTCTACTTTACTTGAATTATTAAAGCAAGCTTTTTTTTTTTGCAAATATTTAATTTGTCTTTCGTTTTTTTGTAATGGAAAACTAAAGCTAGTTCTTAGGCACCATCAGTGTCCAGTGTATACGTTGCGTGTACAGGATATACATATGTATGTATACTACTGTGGGCAAAAATAAGGTGAATTTTCAATTTAAACTTCACTTGCTTAACATTTGTAATGTCGAATGTCATTGTTAGTAATATATGTATTTACGATTGTGTTTACCAAGCGACCGAGTGTGCATTTGTCTGATTTAATTGAGCAGAGAAGTTCCACCATGGAAGGTCTTTGATGATTCTACCATGTCGCAGAAAAAAGTGTTGGCAAATGTGTATTTTTTCGGAAAGGGATTACTTTGAAGGGGATTGAAATTGATTAAGAAGCATAAATAAAGATTTACAAACGAATTCACCTTACTTTTTGCACACAGTAGTATATTGTGACGGTGCAGACCTCAACATAAATATATTTTTGTTGTGCTGCGTGTGTGTGTGTGTGTGTGACAGAGATTGTGCAAGTGTGAATGATTACTAATTAAGGTTTAACAAGTAAAAAGTAAAAAAGAAAACTATGTAGCTACGGCTAGCCATAAAGAAGCCTCATGAGGAAAGTAAACCAAGTGGACAGCAAACAAGTCAAGCAAACTGAAAAGAAAAAAAGAAAATACCTATTATATGCACTTACGAAAATGCCGCCGTTTAGCAGGAACTCTCATTGGAGAGAAAAAATCAAATGAATTATATATGAGTCAGGAGGAGCGAAAAGCGAAAACAAACTAAGCGTTAAGTGAACTCGTAGCATATAGAAAACAACGCAACTAAATTGCTATATCTAGAATATATACCTAATATATATACATATATATATAAATTTATATATACATACGCGTATATCGTAACCATAACTTTTTTTTTGATAATGCAAAACGTTAACCGTTTAAAGGACGAGGACCAGGAGCAGGCAGCCACTTAGTTTAAACAAAACGAAGCCGATACCGAAACCGATTAAAACAAAAAGTATAAGAAATTATATAGAAAAGATCGAGAAAGAGAGAGACAGACAGACCTAGTGGATCTGGCATTAAAACCCACAAAACTACTCCCTCTAGTTTAAGAACAAATAAATAAACACAGAGCTGGTTAACTTCGATTGGAACTAATAATAATATTTAATAGAACACCCATTGTGCTGTACATTTTTTGAGAATTAACGTATATAAAGTTAAATAGGTAAAACAAAGAAAGAAATATTCAATAAATTCATTAAGCAAAGACCGCGCAGCCATGACCCTCCTTCCCTCCTTCATCCGCCTTGCTCTTCTAAACCATGTTAATGTAATGGCACGATCCCTCGAACACAAAACAAACGAGAAACAGAATCAAAAACTATAGACAGAGAAATTCGAACCAAGCCATGAGAAGGAATTATGATATGAAGGAGGAACCAGAGGATTATCTATATGCATATATATATAGGATGCATGGAAGTCACTAAGTCAAACTAAGCCAATGTACACTGCAACAATTTTTTTAGGTACAAGTCGATAACTAGCAGAACTAGCAAGAATCAAGCAACAATATATACAAAACCCAGAACTTGCAAATTGAAATTAAATTATACAATTCATAAAATAACACTAGGCCAGTAACTCGTAAACGTAACTCGGAAATATTATAAATTACTTAAAAAACAAAAAAAAAAAAAAACAAAACAAAAAAAAAACAACGTTTCTTATGTGTGTGTATTTATGTAAAATATATGTATTGTAGTTGTCTGTGTGTATGTGTATATAAATAGTAAATTATGTGACTCAAAAAAAAAAAACAAACAGAAAATGAAAAAAATAATTGCTAAAATTCTAAAGGATAATGCGGAGGGATAAGTATCAGAAACAGTTGGCATTAAGGGATTATTTTGTTGTATTCCCCCCGCTATATACAGATTATAGTTCGATAATATTCGATAATATTAGGACGGAAGAGTTGGGGGGGGCCTCGAGCTTGGAGTTTGGCTAACAGACCAAAACTAGAATTGTTTTAGTTGCCGCCTTTCATTTTGCATAGCTAGCGTATTGTTCAATTTATCGGATATCGCTTAAATGGTTTATCGAAAGCATCGGATTATCAAATTATTATCGACCTTCGTACAGTTGTCAACCTTACCTTCTCGAGTCCTTGAGTGCACTTGTTGAGTTTGGAATACAAAATAACAATATAAATAAACGGGAAGCGAGAGCGCAAAGGGGAACTATAATCTTAGATATATATATATATAGATATATATACATATTTACGACTAAGTCTATTGGTTAGCTAAAAAAAAAGAGAGAATTCGAATTCTATGCGACACCTATTTGATATGTACGCTAGGAGGAGGCCATCGATGTAAATGGATCGGGATCTTTATAAGCGTGTTTGTGAAGATAACTCTAAATTTATATAAATGTATACATACTTCTATATACACATACATATATACATATATGTACTCGACTATTACTACTACTACTACTTCTGAATGATGGAGCCTACTACTAAATCCCCAGAAATCCCCAAAAAACAACCTCCCGCACACCTTACCTACCTATCCCTCTATACATAACTTATACATACCAATATTTGTACATGCGAAGGGGAAGCGAAAAGAGAGGCGAAAGGAATTAGAGTTAAATCGAAAAGGGTCCGATTACCGATTACCAATTACCGTTTATCGATAACCGATTATACAGCAGCCGAAACTTATTTCAAATGGGAAATCGAAATTTAATTTAAAATGTGTTTAAAATATAATATACTGGAGAAGAGGAGCCAACTGTATTTCAGTGGAGAATCGAAATAAAATTTAACAAAAAAAAGAAAACCATCATCGGATCCGATTTGGTGCAGGTGGCATCTGCATCTCTATTCGCGTGGGGGATTCAAACGGTAGCTGCGCGGCGACATATAGCCACTGGGTATTGGCACCTTGCTAATCTGGATGCGTCGCTGCTTCACACGTACAAAGGCATCCATCACCACATCTATGGCCTTGCTGCGATTGCCGCTGACGAACATGTTGTCCAAATGATCGTAGAAGGCATCGAAGCGGCGTCGTATGCGCTCATTCGGCACCAGCAATTTATCCTCCTCGGTCTCCTTGTAGATGGCATCCAAATGGTACTGTGACTCTGGAAAGATGATCGACGGCTCCGGCTCGAAATCCATCAGCCGTACCAGCTGGCTGAGCAGCTGAAAGTTGTACGCCTTGTGGGGTCGCATTCCCAGTTGGCGCTGTAGCATCATGAGTCGCCTGAGACGCTCCTCCGGAATGGCAGGTTTCCTTTCAGCCATCTGGCGCGTCTGTGAGATCTCGTGCATGAGACGATAGTCGTCGATCAGCGTGTTGCGCTGCAGGCCCACGCTGGCCAGCTCCTTGTCGGTGAGGCGATGGAGATTGTAGTGACGCTCCATTTCCCTGTTAGTCATAACGCTGCATCCGATGAGCTTCACTTTGTGGACTCGTGGGTCTGGACCGCCCCATATCGGATATACTAGCCCTGACTTTGGCATGGTGCCATCACCAATCAAGGCCGCGGACACGTCCGCCTTACTGGCGGTATCGGTCATTTTTCCAGTGGTAACAAACTATAAACGAGTCCGGAGCTGAATATATATATCTATATGCTTGAATTTTGTGACTACTCGTCTGACTGGACTGACCGAGTGCTCTGGACTGAACGAATTGGATTGGGCAGCTGCTTCTACTGTCTGCCTGCCTGCCTGGAAAGTTAATCTGAGCGCCTGCTATATAGATCAACATTTTAACTTTGTTTCGAAAAATAATAAATGTATTTATTTTGTTATTACTGAACCATACATGTGTGTATGTCTATTTATTATATGGGTCCATGGTTGGTGGCGAAAGGTAAGATTAAAAAAATTCTTTCTATTGTTTCGGCAACAACAAGTTCTCAATCAGAAATTGTCCTAGTACAAATTTATCAAATGCTCCTGATTACAAGCACCTTGTTGCCGAAACAATAACAAATTGCCCGCTTCTTACATTTCGTGTAACAGGCGAACAGAGATCAGTAGAGCAGCGACGCACCTATTAATAGTTGCAATGACGTCAGTCATTCTTTCTCTTTGGCCATGCAAATCAGAGAGAGAGAGAGCAGATCTCGCGAGAGCATCAAACTTAAAATATTTTTACACTAAATCATCCTGCTGCTACATTCTGAGCGCCTAGTACATAAAATCATGCATTTGATAAATTTGTACTGGAGAAACTGCTAATTAGGAGCATGTTGTTACCGAAATAACAACAACAACAGCCCGCTGCTTACATTAGTGTAACAGGCGAACAGAAATCTATAGAGCAGCGACGCACCTATTAATATTTGCAATGACGTCAGTCTTTCTTTCTCTTTGGCCATACAAATCAGAGAGAGAGAGAGAGCAGATCTCGCGAGAGCATCAAACTGTTGTAAAATATGGTCACATTGTGCAGCTCTCGCGAGAGCTCTCAGCATTAAAAAAAATCTGTTAACAATAAACTAATCCTCCTCCTGCTGCATTCTGAGCGCCTAGTACATGAAATCATGCATTTGATAAATTTGTACTAGAGAAACTCCTAATTAGGAACTTGTTTTAGCGAAACAACAACAACAAGTGCCCACTGGTTACATTAGTGTAACAGGCGAACAGAAATCTGTAGAGCAGCGACACACCTATTAATATTTGCAATGACGTCAGTCGATCATTCACTCTCTCTCTCTTTGGCCATACATATCAAAGAGAGAGCAGCTCTCGCGATAGTATTAAGCTGTTGTAAAATATGGTCACATTGAGCAGCTCTCGCGAGAGCTCTTGTAACAATAAACTAATCAACCTGCTGCTGCATTCTGAGCGCCTGGTACATGAAACCATGCATTTGATAAATTTGTACTGGAGAAACTCCTAATTAGGAACTTGTTGTTACCGAAACAACAACAACAAGTGCCCGCTGCTTACATTAGTGTAACAGGCGAACAGAGATCTATAGAGCAGCGACGCACCTATTAATATTTGCAATGACGTCAGTCGATCGTTCACTCTCTCTCTCATTGGCCATACAAATCAAAGAGAGAGCAGCTCTCGCGCGAGTATTAAGCTGTTGTAAAATATGGTCACATTGTGCAGCTCTCGCGAGAGCTCTAAGCAGTTAAAAAATCTGTTAACAATAAACTAATCAACCTGCTGCTGCATTCTGAGCGCCTGGTACATGATCATGCATTTGATAAATTTATACTGGGAAAATTCCTTACTAGAAACTTGTTGTTGCCGAAACAGCAACAACAATGATTAGCATATTACTTTACGTCACCAACCATATAATATATAGATCATTAAATAACAACATTAAACAGAATTCATGCTCTGAAAGAAATATAAACAAAAAAAAAGTTAAGTGTGACCAGCAGTGTCGTGGTGGCGAAAAAGACACCTCTTTTTCCGCCGTTTTTAAGCATTTTGAACGCAAAGTCTGGCAGACACACTGGCACACACCACTCAACCTTTTCTAAGCTTTTTAAAGTAAACAAACAATTTTGGCCATTTTAGGGTTTTGGGGACATAGCAGTGAGGCACAGGCGGAGCAGCTCAGATGTCGGAGGTCCGCATTCGGCCGCGCCAGGTGCTGGTGCTGATCATCGTCTTCCTGGTGGTCCTAATGATGGTTCACCGGAATGGGAAGCGCACCTGCCAAGGTCCGGACTTCATGCAGGCGATATACGCACAGTCGGACACGTTGCCGACCATCTACGCGGTGACGCCGACGTATACGCGACCCGCACAAAAGGCGGAGCTGACCAGGTAGGACTTGTGTCTGCTCCTAGAGTTCCTTCAAGATTCCTAATATCCTCCGGCCCGCACTCAGGCTATCGCACCTGTTCATGCTGCTGCCGCACCTGCACTGGATCATTGTGGAGGATGCGAATGCCACGAGCCCGCTGGTCACCGGGCTGCTACAACGCGCCGGCCTGGAGAAACGGTCCACGCAGCTAAACATCAAGACTCCGCCAGAGTTCAAGCTGCAGGGCAAGGATCCCAACTGGATCAAGCCACGCGGCGTCGAGCAGCGCAATTTGGCGCTCACCTGGCTGCGCAACAACGTCGACACCGACCGGCACTCGATTGTCTTCTTTATGGACGACGACAACTCCTATTCCACAGAGCTTTTTGCCGAAATGTCGAAAATACAGCGTGGTCGCGTTGGCGTCTGGCCCGTCGGCCTCGTTGGCGGCTTGATGGTGGAGCGACCGTATCTCAGTGAGGATCTGAAGCAGGTTACCGGCTTCAATGCCGCCTGGCGGCCGGAACGACCCTTCCCCATTGATATGGCCGCCTTTGCCATTAGCATGGATCTGTTTATACGCAATCCCCAGGCCCTCTTCTCGTACGAGGTGCAGCGCGGCTACCAGGAGAGCGAGATATTGCGGCATCTGACTACCCGGGAGCAGCTGCAGCCGCTGGCCAATGCCTGCCGTGACGTGCTCGTGTGGCACACGCGCACCGAGAAGACCAAGCTCACCGCCGAGGAGGCGCTGCTCAAGCACGGCAAGCGTTCCGACGGCGGCATGGAGGTGTAACCACCTTTCCTATTCTCCTCTTAGTGAATTTATTTAATATGTTCTGTTGTCCTCAAAAAAAAAAAACAAACCCCCCTTGGGGGTGTCACTTCCTCTAGATCCTCCATAGATCTGTGATTTCGTCGCAGAATCAATCACAAGATATGTATACCTCTGCCTAGTCTAAGTAGGGATGTGTATTTCGAGGGGAAAATTTCGATATGATGTATCGCTTTCAATATAATATCGAAACTATCGTACAGTTTGATATTTCATAATTTTAAGTACCTCAAAATTGTATTTATTCTCCTTCCAATTAATATTATTTTATTTGTCTTCCGATCTTCTTTTAAACACTTTGAAATCGAAAATATCTTAAAGTTTGATATATCAAAAGGTTAAGTAACGAAAAATGTCGCATTTAACGTTATAATACCGATATTAATATATTTCTTTATATTCCAATTAAAATCCATTATTTAATTTGTCCTCTGACTATATTTTAAACATTTTAAAAGCTAACATTTTGATATTGGTCCGATTTATCAAGCAAAACATCGATTTATATATTGACACATGATCACATATTGATCTTTCCTCCCTTCCCTAAGTCTAAGCGCAATTACTTAAAGCATCACCTTAGTATTTAAGCGATAATCGATCAAGTTTGTAAGTCAAAAGTGCAATTTAAATGAATTCTTACACACTTTTTGTACAATTTTAACATAATTTTATCAAAAGCTATAACTTGTCTTATTCAAATTGTTTTTGCCAGCTTTCTTCTTTATTTTTAGATAAATTTTCCATTATTTGAAGCACAAAGAGCATTTTTTGTTTGTAAATACAACTCCCAATAATGATTTTATTAGCCAGCTTGATCGATTAATTAGCCCAAAGCACAATAATAAATAGATTAACAAGAAGAGATTACTATGAGAGTGACACCCCCTGAGGAGTATTTAAGCCTAGTGTACTGTAGCGAAGAAAGAACTAGACCAAGTACTCTGGTTGTATAATGCTCAAAATCCAATCAAAAGTTGTAAGTCGTTAAGTGCCTCGCCGCCTCCTCCCCAATACATCCAGAATGTTAGCTCCATCTGTGCCTCCTGTTCAATGCTAATAAAATATGCTAATTGTATAAAATAGACTACCAAATAAAATTGTCAAATGTCTGCAGGAATGTGTGCCTCCTGTTCAAAGCAACAATAAAAAAGAGTTACTTTCAGTTGATTAAACACTTACGAGACAGTCGTTTTTATTATTCACCAACCGCCAGAAATGAAACAATTGTTGTGGAATTATTATGGTACAGTAAATACGATTTATTTTTCCCCCGTTGTATGTATAATTTTTTCTTTCAATTTATAGTTTAGTTGTCATTATAAAAAGCTACACTCTGCTGCTGCCCGCCGGGAACGGAACTAAATATACATAGTTATAGCATAAGAGAGTCCTGTTCCTGTTCCTGCAAGCGATGCATATTTCATATGCAGCAAACACACACTCGCTCGATTGGCAAGAAGCAGAAGTTGTTGGTAAACAATTTACACATTAATTACAGATCGGTGTGTGTGTGTGGTGTATCCTTCTCCTCCGGAATCCTCAACTTGTATAATCCGACTGGCTTTAAGAGGTTTTTTTTTGTATATATTTAGTTATCGTATCGGTCAATATTCATATAATATATAAGGTAAAAAGCTCTGGCAAGGCAACAGAAGCTACAAAAGCTCGTGGGCGGGTAAACCAGGAAAACAGGGATCTGATCTCTACGATGGATTTGTTTTAAATAAAACTGCGCATTCTTTAAGGGATATACATACATACATTCAGATCGGCTTGTATACACACAGATATATATTATATATATAATATATTTGATGTATTTTACGTTTTTTTTTTCTCGATTTTTATTCTTGTATTATTCCGTTTTGTGTGTAGAAAAAAAAAAGACTTACAAGTAACTTTTAAATACATGTACATTCATATATTTATATAGATTTATATATCCGTTAGATCGCTTAACATACAATTTGTTTAATTTTTACATACATAAGAAAATACTTGTAACACAAAACTGAGCATCGGTGAAAGGATGAATGAATGATAAATGATAAGCGAGCGTTAAATGTTTGGCAATCGTTCTCGTTCTCGTTCTTGTCCCGTTCTCGTTCTTGTTCTCGTCCTAGTTCTTGATCTGTTCTCGTTCTTGTTCTTGCTTCGTTCTATATCTCGTTCTCGTTACGTTATCGTTCTCGTTCTCGTTCTCTATCCGTTCTGGTACTCGTTACGTTCTAGTTATCGTTAACGTTCTCTTTCCGTTAAGAGTATTCGTTATCCTTTTGTTCTCTTTTAACTTAGCAATTAATTTTAGTTTAGTTTCTTAGCGTTTTGAACTGTCATTTCTTGATTTGTGTGTATGTGGGGTGAACAGGAAACGGAAACGGCAACGGAAACGCTAAGCAGCTTTTAAACATTTTCGATTTGGACAATTTCAAACATCAATTTAATATACATTGAGCATTTTTCATGAAGTGCCGTGTTTTCTGGCGATTAAGTATACGAGTTACCGAATAGGAAACCAAGGATTTATTTAATTTATATTTAAAAAAAAAAAAAAAACTAAAATATTCAAGTCCCTTTTTTTTTATCTTTTTGTATATATTATTTATCTTTGTTTCTCTTCTATAAAGAGAGAGAAAGAAATGCTCGCAAGTCTTTTGTTCAGCGTTTTTTTTTTTAAGTACATACTACGAATTGGTGGGTGGTGAGGGGGAGGGATGATGACGGGTGTGACAATCAATGCAAACTTAATGTTTAAACTTATTTATGGCATGTTTAAGTTAGTTATACTAAAGAAATCGTTATCATTCCTTGCGGCTTACATGCATAAATCCCTTCCTTCCCTTTCCAATCTTTTTGTCGCGTTTAACTGCTAAATAAATGTAATATTTTGTTTGTTTTTTGTTTCTTTCTTTTGTAAGGCATTAATTTAAGATT
The DNA here is from genome assembly GCA_018904695.1 of Drosophila parvula. NCBI lineage: Eukaryota > Metazoa > Arthropoda > Insecta > Diptera > Drosophilidae > Drosophila > Drosophila parvula. Next base: position 20,589 of record JAEIIG010035292.1, on the reverse strand, counting down.
TCTTTCTTGCATATATGTATAATATATTACTTAGGCTAGGGTCTCGCTTTTCCTTCTTTTCATCTTCTCAACTCCACTATATCTTTAATCTTTAAATTGTTAATATTATTGTGTCCGTGTGTTTGTGTTTTTTGATAAGAAGGGCAAAGCAAATGCAAAGAATAGGCTCAAAATGTTTGGAAACTAGATAAAAAATGAAGCGACATGGAGCTTGTGTGTATTTACCTTATCTTCCATCTTTTTGTGTTTGTTCGAGCTTAGTGTGCTATGTGTGTAGGTGTGTCTGTGTGTGTGTGTGTTAGATGTTAGATACTTTAGATATCGTATGTATTTATAGTAGAGACATTTAGTTAGATTTACGCCGTGTACGAAAGTAAATGAAAAACCGACTCAGAGTGCCAATCGATGCGATATTCAAGTGTTCTTTGGCTTTTGATCGTATCCTGTATCTGTGTATCTCTTTCCCATTTCAGCATTCACTCTTTTTTGTCCGTCTTTGTGCACGTTCTCCTTTTTTCCTGGATCCTGGGATTTGAACTCCACGAACTTGGGGGACTTACACCGCTGAATTCTTGCCAATGATCTCGCCACTGCGCGAGTGCACGAAGCGGCCATCGAACTCAATGGTGGAGTTCTGCTTGATGCTGCCGGTGGGCGTGCGCAGCGGCTCCTTTTCATCTCTGTGAACAAAAGGTGTAGACAACAAATTAAATACAATTAATTTATAGTTTATTTCTAAATTTCAGACGCTCAACGGTCATTCCAAGCTACGAACTGCTTGCAGCCATGCGAAAGCTGTCTGCTCTACACATGCCAAGCGGTGCACACTCACTGCTTTATAGCAAGGCACTCACCTTTTGCTATTATAAATAGTTTATATTTTTATTTGTTTTAAAAACTACTGTGACCATATCATATAGTTAATTTAAATTATTTAGCACGTAAGCCAAAAATTATGTACTAAAGAAATGTATAAATTTGGTAAATAAAATTAAATAGAAACGAACTACTAATTCTGTACTGCTTGACAAGGGCACTGCTTGATAAGTGGAATTGTCTTTGTGGGAAACTTGTTTATTTTTTAGGAAGGATTATTCGTAAAATGTTACTTTTACAATAATATCAATTGATTACATAGGGTAGATACTGTAAAAAAATATACCACTGTGTCTTTAAAATATAATAATATAAGAAGGCACTCAAAGCGGATTCATCTAAAGGAAATCATACATTAAAAAATGATTCTAGTTCTATACGGTTCCCTGTGAGTGTCATAGACTATGACATCTTAATTTAATGAGGCGACATGCAGTGCTAGCTAATGAAAATATGACTTATGAGGTATTTTTAGGTAATGGGGTTGATAGAGAATGATAGGAGCACAACATAAAGGTATAAGGAGCACAATAAGGATGCAGCAGCTAGCGAGAAGCCCCAGTATAGGCAGTCAAGAGCAGTAGAGAGTAAAGTAACGGAAACGGAAACGGAAATGGAAACGAAAAACGGATAAGGAAATGGCAACTATAGGCGGGGTACGTACAATGGCGATGTCATGGGCGAACCGCCCAACTTGACCGGCGGCGGCAGTGGCAACGGCGACGGTGGCGGCTCCTTTACCAATTGGCCACTGCAATAAGGTAGCGGAAAACGCCAACCATAAAGACTGCTTGGTTAGATGGTTGAGGTTTTTGGTTGGTTTTGGGTTGATGTGGATCGGTTTTTTTTTTGTTGGTTTTTTTTTTATATATGTATGATGGGTGTGTGTGTGTGTGAGGTGGGAATAATACATGATGAGGTTTGATTTAGTATTTTAGCAGAGAGAGTAAGGACACATAGATATAGCTTGGTGTTTAATATGTACATATGTATGATGAAACAATGCGTGTGTGTCAGGTGTGTTTTAATTGTAATTGAGCTTCAATTGAGTAAATATTATATCTAAAGTCCCTTAATTAAAGCACATATTTATTCCGTTTGCGATTCTCTCTTCTTGATTAATTCCTTTTTATTTTCTCAATTGAAACTCTTAACTCTAAAGATTAAAGTCTTCTTAATTTCCTAATTTACACACATTATAACAACGCAACAATTTGGTACAATTAGGCAACAAACTAAGGAAATGAATTGCTAAGCAAAACTCTGTGTATTGTGTGGAAAAATGTAAAAAATTGAACTCAATTAATGAGTTGGCTTGTGTTGTTTTTGTTTGTTTTTTATAAATACATTTCAATATTGCACTAAAAATTGGATGACAAACGAAAAGGTAAAAATACAGTAAATTTTAGGTAATTTTCGTTTAAATTTTAACAGTGCACTGAATCTGGGCCAAATCTCTCAGACGGATATCAGGGAATTGCGATTGAACAACAAGGACTTGGGCCGCGCATAGACCCAATTGTACTCGAAGTCCTGGCGCCTGTTTTTCGGTTTTGATTTTGTGAGGAGGGGGAAAAACACAAGCAGAAAGCAGAAAAAAACCATAAGAAAAATGTTTAATACGGTTTCCGATTCGGATTTTTAGTGCAATATTCGTATCACTTTCCAATTAATTCAATACACAGAAAAAGATACGATAAATCTAGTCGATAGTCGATAAGGTTGAGGGGTCAATTCGATTGTTATCAGTTAGAGATGAAAGAAACTCGATATATGTCAGATTCAAGCCTGAGAGTTCTTCTTCTTGTGAGTTTCTTAAAGGGACTCTTAGGATTTTTGGAATCGAATTAACCCCTCTCTGCCCTGCCATCTAATTAATTCTTTTTGTGTATAGTAATAGTAAGTAGTCTAAGAATAAATAAAAAAAAGTGATGTAGCTTACCTGCCCAACTTGGCCTCGTCGTCGATTTCCGATGGCGATCGCTTGGCCCTGCGACACATGGTGGCCATGACGCCCATGTGAACGGTGACGCAGCACAGGAGATCCATCACGAAGAGGAGCAGTAGGACGCCGCCCAGTGCGATGCCCACGATGGCTGCCGAGGAGAAGACCTGTCGTTCCGCCACCTGGATCACATCTTTGCCTGTTGTTGTTGTTTTTTTGTTTGTTTTTTTTTGCGATGCGGATTAAAGAAGGTGCGGGATTGGGGGGGAACAAAGTGTACTTGATTAGTAAGATTCTCAGATTCAGAGGGGCTCAGAGGTCGGGGGGCTTATCTCTAGGTGGTACACGGGTAAACGCCAGCACCTGGCATTAAACTAGCCTAGGAGACTCCACTCTCTCCTTAAACGCTAATCTTACACAGTTAAAAACACTCGCTTATTATTGGATTGTCTTTGTTTTTTTTATCCTTCTTTCTTAATTGCTGGTTAATATCTGGTTGAAAAGTATTTTACATTTTTGTGTGTGTATTATTTGGTGGTTTCGAAATTATTAGGAACATAACCGGTAACGGTAACAATAGCCAAGATCAAACGAAATCAAAGTGATAAGAGTACGTACATAAGTAGCAATCATAATAAATAATAAGTAATAATAATAATAGTAAATAACAAAATAATAAATGGCACCAATTCGACATAACACGAAAAGCTGTTTCAAACAAAGCAAACGGAATTGATATAGGGTTGCTTCCAGGATAACAGGATACAAATAAAGCATGCATCCAAGGGGGAAAGTTTGGGAAAATGGCAAGGAAAATGTGTCCTTTTAAGGAGACAGACAGAGAGAGTGAGAGAGAGAAAGAGAAATAAGCAGAAACAAAAAATATGTACGAAACGTAGTTTTTTTTTGTGATTTTTTTGTTTTTACAATTGCAAAAATACAAAATACAGAATTAGGCCAATATGCAAAGTATACAAGCAGTGTTAGGCAGTTTTAACTTAGGAGCAAATTTTTATATATTTTCTTTTTTTTGTACATTAGGTGTGTAAAGATTATGTATATTGCGAGATATATATGGGATATAGGGAGTATAAGGATATTGGGGAACATTTGAGGAATTGTTTGGCTAGAGTGCTGGAAGGTGATTGGTTTTTTTATTATTTTTTTTAAAACTATAAACATAAACAACAATGAACAATCAACAATAAGGTTTGTTTTATTAACAGTTTTCTCTCTTTGTTTGGGTTTTGTTTTTGTAGGAAAATACAATTTTGGGCTGTTAGTGTCTTGTGTGCAGTGCAAAAAAAAGATATATAGAAACGAGGTAACTATAGAGTAACATAGATAAACGGGGGGTTACGTTACGCATCCTTGTTGTTACCTGGCGACATCCGATTTAGCTGATTGGTGATGGCAACCCTGGCAACCCCAAGTCACACATACATACGCACGCACTGCTTTCTGTTAAAGTTGTGTTCTTTATTACCCAAAAATGAACTGCTTAAGTGGTAGGCTTTCTTGATCGCTTTTCTTTTTTTTTTTTTTCGTTTTTTTATGTTTTGCTTACAACATTTATCATGACACCATTATTTTCGTTTGCATTTTATATGTATGTATTCAAGTGTGATCTCTGTGTGGGCATGTCCTCGAAAGGATCGAGGGAGTTGGAATTTATATATATATATGTAAAAAAAAAAAGACAAACACTATCCCCATGTCAGCAACGTTAGGCGGGCTGAATTATTCACTAACTATATGGTGTATACGTATGTATAACTAGATATTGTAAAGGTATAAATTGCTTTCTTTTTTTTTTATTTTTCCGTCCTCTTTTTGTTTTTATTTTCGGATTTACGATAATATATATATATTTGGCTAGAAAAATCGATTTCGCTTGCTATAAAAAAATCGCGTGTATACAGGAATATCATCGGTTCGTCTAAGTCGAGTTTGCATTCTCTAGTTGGCATTCACTAAACGCTATCAACGGAAGGTAAAATCGCTTCGATACACCTTGTGTGTGTGTGTGTACGTGTGGTGTGTTGTGATCAAAAATTCGTAATTAGACGTAGTCGCACTTTAACTTAGTTTGAGTTATTTATTGTCCCCTCTCTTAACGTGTACGTACACGCGCGCGCTCTCCAAAAGAACAGAAAACAGAAACAGAGACTCGGAGTGAACTGCTTTCGGGAAAACAGTTTTAGAAGAAGCTTTTTTTGGCTAATAGTAGGTGTTGGTAAACGTGTAAGTGTAATTGTTTTGGTAACTTGTTGTACTCGTATGCACTTGATATTATTTTTTCTTTGTTTTTGCTTTTACTTTTGGGTGTAGAATTTCGCTAAAAATTTGTTATTATTTATATGTATAAATTTGGTTTACTTTATGTTATTCGCTTGGCAGTGTTGTAAAATTCACATTGAACTAAGCGGAACGGGGTTGCATCGGTGTTGAATAATAATGATAATAATAATAATAAATGCTCTCGCTATACACATACATACATATACATATACAACTAAATAACAAACTTATCATCGGCTTAGTGGTAGTTAAACAAGGTCTCTAGCGGTTAGACATAGGATATGGGGATACGTAAGTACAATCATTATCATCATTGTGTAAGCATTGTGACTCGGCTTTGGCATTCCTTTTTCTTTTCCATTCCCATCGATCTTCTCTTCGTTTATAGTTATTGGTTTTTTTTTTTTGTACAGTTAATGGATTCGTTACCCGCCCCAAGTGATATTCCTATTGATCATATTCTCTACTTGAGCACATTTAACATAACTCTGTATTTCCGCTTCATCTCATGCTATTTAAATGTATCATTTATTTTCTTTCTTTCTTATTTTTTTGCTTACTTTTTTTTTTTTTTTTTGGTAATTTTTAAATATTTTTTTTCTTCTGGTTTTCTTATTATTTACACATTGACACACACCAAAAAAACAGACGGGGGAAAACTAGAGAATGGAAAACCCTCGATAAACACGGCCAGCGGATGGATCCTCCAAGCGCACTGCTTTCGTGTGTGTGTGGTTCTTCTTCTTGATTGACAGCTGTGGGAGGGGGGGTCCTTTAAGCAGTGTGCGGCGTCGTTGGCGGCAGCAGGAGCAGCATTATCGGCAAAGCAGCACAGAGAGCAAGCAGTCGAGCCAGGGATGGAGCGCCGCTCGCCTTTTGGGGATGCGGGTTGTCTGTTCGATTTCGAATTTCGTATTTTTGTATATTTTCGAATATGGTTTCGAATTTTGCGCATTTCGGTTTGGGTGTTTTTGTACAGTTATTTGGTTTTTCATTGATTTGTTTTTTTTTTTTAGTAGTAGGAGATTGTTGTTGTTGTGGTTTTAAGCACACACACACACATCATAAAAGAGAGAAAAAACAAGGAAGAAAAAGTGGTAGAAGAAAAAGGAAGAAAAGGAAACACACAAAAGAACAATTTTTTGTTGTTGCTGTTGGTTGGTCTTCATTGCACATTAAATTTTCGGGGTTTTCGGGTTACGGGTTTTAGTTTAGTTATTCTTGTGTTTTTTTTTTTTAATTTTTTTAGTTTAGTTTTGGTTACTGAGACGACGACGGCGACGAATCGAAACACAATGTGCAAGTAGGGTGTGTGTAAGAGTGTGTGTTATGTGGGTTAGTTTGTTAGTTAGTTAGTTTGTTTCTTTGTTTCTTTTGTTTGTCTAGAGTTGGTGTGTGTGTGTGTGTGTTTTGTTATTCTAACAAAAGGGGGGAACTTGTTGCTCGACCAAAATGTGTTAGTTAGTTGAGTTTCTGCTTGTCTTTTGGTTGGTTAGATATAATAACTATGACTAAATGCCTAATTAGATGCACACACTAAGTCCACTGGTTAGCCAAAAGATCAAGAGGTTACTTATTAAAGTTGAGGTTATGTCTAGACGAAAGCGGGAGGTAATGGGAACGGAAACGGAAACGGGAACGGGAACTGGAATGGCAACGGGATCTGCTAGGATAACGGTACACACAAGGAAACAGTGGAGAATGGAGAGTTGAGAGTGGAACGAGAGAGAAAGAGAAAAAGAGACACAAAACAAACACAAACAGACTACGCACAACATTTACTTAAAATTAGCAACAAAAGAGGATCGACGGCGAGAGCGGAAAAAAGAGACAGTGTGAGTGAAAGAGGAAGAGACAGCGACAGATATAGACAGACACGGAGAGAAAAAGAGACGACGCAGGCAGATAACTGATAATAAAATAGAGATGAGTAAATTACAGTCTGTTTCGTTTGGTTTTCTTTTTTTTTTGTTTTTATATAAATGTTTTATTTGAGAAACTTTTCATTTTGCTTATAATTGAAGAATTTAACTAAAGAAGTAGTAGTAGTCGCAGTATACACACAAAATCAAATTAATTCAAAATCATAATCGATGTGTTAAAAATAATAATAATTATCATAATAATAATGAAGAACTCTAGTGGTAGTAGTCCAAATTTCAAAACAGAAAAGGAAATTATATTTTGTTTGTTTTTTTTTCAATCGCTTTTCGTTTACTTACTAGGATTTACATTTAACAAGGTTTTTGTTTTCAAGTTTCATACTTTCATTAATAATATTACAATCAAAAAACTGTGATGAATATGCACACACACAAAAATATAAAATTATATATATGTCAATTTCTCGTTCTTCGTGTCACAAATATATATATGTAATGTTATAGTGTTGGTAATTATAATTAAGTAAATGCTTAAGAATGGTAATAAAAAAAAAATGGAGCGTAATTAAAGTTAGCTACTAAATTTGAATTCGTGATGCGCATCTCTCACATTTCTTCTATACAACAGAACTGACTGAGGCGCGCGCGCACGCGCACTGCTTGGCCACTGCTTGTGCGAGCGCGCCCTCTGGTGTGAATTTTGCATTTGACTGCGAAGTGTGAATATGACGTTCTGGGGCTCGAAATGTAATGCTCGTAATCAAATGCGTTGCAACACTTTGGCATTTTGCCTGCTTTTTGGCTCAGTGTGGGGTGTGTGATGTGTCTGTGTGTGTGTGTGTCGGTCATGTCGGTTGGAATGTATGCATTATCATAAGTTATCGATAAATATTGTAGGGCTTACGGCGCTTACTTGGTTAAGTGGCGTTAAGGGTAAGATGCTCTAGACAGATCAGAACGCACAAAAACATGCAAAACCAAACATAATGTTCCAGAACATAGGACAAAATTAAGTTTATAACGTTGAGCAAATTAAAAGTAACAAAAATGTATCGATAACGATACACATGGGACAGGAGACGCATTACGGGTTGATGGGAGGCGGGGGCATTACACTGAGTGTGAACAACACAAAGAACAAAAGGTTGAAACGCAATTGAAATGAACACTACAAAAATGTATGCAAAATTGATCGATTATATCTGGGATATATCATATTCATACTATATATTATTCGTATATATATATAGAGCAGTAAAAATTATGTCTTTATCTATATATATACTATTCAATGTGTGTGAGAGTGAGTGTATATAGAAATTTTCTTTTCAGTTAAATATATATATATGTTTCATGTTCTTGCTGGGATAAGATTCGATTCGATTCGATCAGTTTTGGAATACTTCAAGTCGAAGGGTCCATGGGCCGAACAACAGTGATGACCGGATGAGTAAATGCACACATACACACTGGCCACCCGTTCACACCGTTGCCGACCCATCGATTCCTCGATTTGCTTTCCTTAATTATTCTTTTTTTCTTTTCGCTTTTTTCTTTCGACTTTTAGACTAACATTGAGGCTAGGACACTAAGTAATGTTATGCTTATTGTGGTGGCCAGCGTAATGATTGCTGTTGTTGCTGTTGTTATCGATGTGGCTGTGGTTGTTGTTGTCGATGTGAATGGTGTGGTTGGTGTGAACAGTCGTTTGTGTAGCGCACCGACGCCGGAATTGAACCCGGCCGAATAGAGCAACGTGCCGAGATTGTTATTAGCGGAATCGGACTCACCTCGTGTCGTCTTCATGATGATGGATGCTGGCGATGAGTAACCGATGGCGTTATGTGCCTTCAGCTCGATGCGATAGTATGTGTTCCCGTTCAGTTGCGTCATCTCAAAGGATGTGGTCTCAACGACCTCAACAGTGTTGCAGGAGTTCTCTAGCTCCGTCCAGGTGCCGGACATCTTCAGACCCTGCCCAGACAGAAATATTATTTATTTATTGCATTTAGTTATTAGCGGAGCTTCGATCTGTAGACTTACCGGGCAGTACTTGATCTGATACTTGTCGATCGGCTCCCCGTTGTCGGCGGGCACGCCCCAACGCAGCTCAAAGTGATCGGAATACGGGGATGAGATGACCGGCTCCTCCTGATCATGCTGCTCGGGATGGTGCAGTGGCTTGGGCTCTTCGGGCGCCGAGCGACGCGGCGTCGACTGCTGCTGATTCACGCCCCAATTGCCGAGTCCCACCTGGTTGCGGGCGGCGAACCGGAAGCTGTACTCTGTCTGCGGCCTTAGTCCCTCCACAATGTACGGTGAGTCCGGTGACCAGCTGCGATTATATGCCGACGACCAGTCCGGATTGAGGGCCTCCTTATACTGTACACTAAACGCCAGAATGGGCAAACCAAGTTCGGTGGGCGGGCCTCGTATGTCGAAGGTCATCGTGGTGGCCGTCAGTTGGCTGGGCTTGGCCTCGGATACAAAGTCAGGGACACGGGCCTCCTTCAGCTGCATGTCGTGCTCGGCGGTGCCATGGATATTGGTGGCGATGCACTTGTAGGCGGAGTAGTATTGCCTGGTTATCGGATGGACAATGAGATCGCTGCGGGGTCCGGTGCCTTCGATCTTCAGGTTGGTATCATACAGATCCTTGATCTTGCGGCCATTCCAGTGCCATTCGATGGTCGCATTGGGAATGCCCATGGCCAAACAGCTGAGGTTCGCCTTGCGCTGCTCCCACGAGAACACAGGTGGCAGATCCTTCATGTGAGTAAAGTCGGGGGCAAACTCAACGGTAATGTGTCCGGTCTTGTAGGCATCGGATCCCTTATTCCGCGCAATACACTGGTACAGTCCATCGTCGCTGCGCTGGGCATTGTTGATGCGCAGGGTGCCGGTGCTCTCGCCGCGATCCTCATCGAAATAACGCTCCAGGGTGATCCTATTATCGTCCAGTTGGACACCATTCGAATATTCCTCCTGGGTGCCCCATCGCCGGAAGGTGATAACCGGTGCCGGTCGACCCTTGGAACGGCAGGTGATGGCAATCTCCCTATTCCTAGCACCGGTCACATTGTACATCTCATAGATCTGCGGACGCACCAGCACACTCAGCTTGGTCTTCTGGTCCACCACGCCGGCCTTGTTCTTGGCCAGACACGTGTAGGTGCCATGATCCTCCTGGATGACCGAACTGATGGTAACGAGACCGGTTTGTGGATTCACCTGGAAGCGATCGGCGGTGGCCACATTCAATTGGGTGGCATCACGGATCCAGCTTATCTCCGGCACCGGCTTACCGGTGGCCGTGCAATTCGCCGCAAAGGGTTGTCCCTCGGTGGCCTCCAATTCGCTGGGCAGCGACACAATCACCGGCTGAATGAAGACCTCAACGCGAATGGTACGTTCCAGCAGTTCACCCGTATCGATCACAGCCGCCCGGCAGGTGTAGATGCCCTCGTCATCCTCCTGAACGTTACGGATGAGCAGGCCATGGGTCTGCACCACATACTTGTCACCAGTGCGGATCTAAAGGGGGGAATTGGGAAAGGATTTGTTGTTGGCTGTTGTTTGTTTGGCGGGGATAATAAGGTTCACTCACCGGATCTCCGTTGCGCAGCCAATCGATGGTGGGATTAGGATCGGCCTTTACTTCGCACATTACCACATAGTCCTGACCCAGGGTGGGGTATTGGTTCTCAGGGGCATTTGTCCAGGTAATGGGCACTGAAAAAGGAAACAAGGATTGAAAGTTACGTTAGTTTTAAAGAAATAAGTACTTAAAATAAATTAAAATAAATAAATAAGGAATTTTTCATGAATTTAACAAAGAAAACCCTAAAAACCTTATACTTAACCTAACAAATTTGATAAACTTTATAAAGAAACAATTAATAAAACAAACAATTAGTTTTTTATACCTATGAGGCTGTGATCACCTAAGGGGAGGATTATATTTGATTATTGGGAGGAGTGCCTTGGTCTACAACAATGATTACCTCATAATTTCATATTAAATATATACAATTTAACTTTCTTTTTATGTTATTTTATGGAAAACAAACAATATGCTAACGTAATCATAAGAAAGGGTCATCCTGCAATGATTACTCTTGATTATATAGGGGGGGGGGGAAGGAGGAAAACTCCTTATATTATTCTAGCTTACCCAAACAAACTTATTTCTCCTATATAAAAAATGCAAAATATATATTCTACGAGTGCTTGTTTGGCCAAGCACAATTACTGGGTCTAGAGGTGTTCGCAAATTGTTTGATTTTGCCTTTTTTTCGCATTCATTTGCACAGCAGGGAGGACGACTGACGGCAGGGGGGTGAAAAAAAAGAACTAGGGAAAAATGCAAGCCAAGCGCAGAAAGGACAGTAGCTTTTTCTCCTGCCCCCCCTGCTACCCCTTGGCTCATGTTGACAATCCAAGCGAAGCTGGTGGTACGTGGCGTATACGTAATATAATTTTAAACAAACTGTCGGGCACATAAAAGCAATTCAAGCATCAGGCGCAAAGTCCAAGACATGTGCGCGACAATGGCACCGCTTCCCACACCGAACCTACCACCTCCTTTCCTTCCCTTCCCCTTAAGGGTCACTAACGAGCGCAGGACGAAGGACTGTGCTGCCTGCCAATAAATCTCCACTGCAGAGATGACTTGGAAATTGAAAAAGGGAGCAGAACCAGAGACAGAGCCAGCGACAGAGAACAGTGCATTGCGAAAGTGAAATTCCTAAATCAAATACTTGCACACAGATAAACAGGGGCGGCCTCGTCCCTTAAGGACTGTTCGAAAATACAAAAAAAAAAAACACAAGAACACAAAGCTGAAAGGCTAAAAGTCCAGGCGTGAAGCGGAAGGGACCTCCTCCGGTGGACTTGGCTAGTTTAAATGAAGGAAAATAATCAGAAAGGCCTCAAAGCGAAATTAAAAATGAAATCCAGCTGAGAATAGCAATCTTTTTAGGCAAATATGACAGGTACAGTTGTGCTCACTCAGAGAAAAGGCATTTGTTAATAAGTTTTAACTGAGAGAAGTCGTAACTTAGGTTAAGAGAGGGTCAAGGAGTGAAGTCAAGTCTATTAATTGAAGTATTTCACTTTTAATAATTTAAGGAACTATTTCTATTTAAGAAGTGTCTTTCTGGGGTGCCACAGAAATCGCTAATGCTTGGAAATCCCTCAAAACGGTGTCTAAAATAAGCATTAAATTGTTTCAGTTTAAAATTTTAGCGTACATTTTGTGGAACACCTTTTTGAGTGATTTAAAAACGCAATTGTGGCTTTATTTTATACAAAAAAATAGCTCAAGCTATAAATTTTGTTTCCTACATTTATTTGCAACAGCTTAGCTAAGATCTTTCTATACTTTTTGTACCTCTACCCCTCCATCATTCCCTCCCATTGTATTTATTCAGGAATATAGTCAGATAATTCTGTAATAAAGCAGAGCTTAGCCTGTGCCAAGCAAAACTTTATTTATTTCTATTTTTGTAATATTTGATTTCGAGTAAAGCCGGCTTGAAATTTTCACATGGGACACAAATCAGGCATGCAGAGAGTTTTAGCTTTCAGGTGTTAATGGCTACCAGCTGGCTGAATGACTGACTGACTGGCTGACTGACTGACTGATTGACTAACTGACTGACATCGAATATTTTTGCATTTGAAAAGGCAATCTCAACAAATCCTTCTCGGCTGTTGCCCATCATTGGCAGACTTTCAATTCCAGCATGTGTATGTGTGTTGTGTGTGGCTCAAATATTTACACTTTATTTATAAATCAGTGTAATAACAAGCCATCTGTCTGTATATGTTATATATATAAATAGTATATATACTCGTAACCGAAAGCTGCCATGTCCGGCGATATATTCGGTTTTGGCAAGAGCCAAAAAAAAAAAAAGCAATCCGTAAGCCAAAGCCAATGCCAAAATAACGTAAAGTTGTGTTCAAAACATTTTCTATTTGCAGTTTTTTATTGGCAGTGTCTGGGCGCTCTAGATGTCCCTGCATCCTGGCCAGCACTCCGGTTTTCTTTTTTTTTTCTTCTATATTTTTTTTAGTCATTTTTCTCTTACTGTGGGTGAAGCACCAGCAGCAGCAGCACAACATATAAAATAAATAAAAACTTGCCGGAGCCAGGCCAGGAGCTGCTGCTCCTGTCATTTCCCTTCCTTCCGCCTCGGGTTTTTCCCCTGCAGATTTCCCCCCCCCACCATCTCTCCTCTCCTATCTTGCTCTTTTCAGTTTCCAGTTTGCGCTGCTGCATTGTCGTAGCGTGTGAGATTTTGTTGTTCAAACACTTTTCGCTGGCTGCGTTCGTTTCTGACGTCTGATGGGCAGCACAGACTCTGCTCGCTCTCTCACTCGATGCCAGGAAAAAAAAGATGAACTAGTTTACGATTTCATTATTAGTTTGAACAGGGACACGGGCAGTCCGGCCAGAAGCTTGGAGTATCCCGTGAACGGGCCCAGGAGTTCTGGATCAGGGCAAAGACGCCATACCACCAAGAACATGACTCACACAACTTATTGAAAAAGTTGCAGCCAGCAACTTATTAAAAATACAACAAAAAATCAAGTAAAAAAATAAAAAAGAGAGTGCAAAGAAGCAACAGGGGGAAAGTGGACTTTGATTTGGGGTGGGAATGCAGCCGGCAATGGCTTCGAATTACCGCTGACCAGGTCGAAACCGGAATCCATAAGGTGATAACAGATTCGCACAGATTGTTGCTATTTTTCGGTTCAGCGGAATAATTGAAATCCTTAAATATTTAAGTTCATATCTTAATACAATAATTGGCAGTTAATCATTTGTCACTTTTTGGCCTGCACTGAAGCTGAAAAGTATGCCATAATAAATTGTTGTTTGCCTTCGACCCAAAATATGTAAACAAAATGGCCAAACAATACGTATCCAAACCGGAAATACGCCTAATTGTTCAATGGGAGTTGAGTTTGGCCAAGTTAGTTAAGAACACAGAAAGTGCAGCAGCTAACTAACTCTCTAATGACACCAATCAACATTATTAGTGGCAACAAAGCCAAGGGATGTCGCCAATTATCATCGACTAATATCAGCTACAACAATATATATATAAATATACAATATATATGTATATATATAGGTACAAGAGAGTGACGAATAAATATTGAATTAATGTATAAAATGGGCTTTAAAGGCATTAGTGTCTCTCTAACAGAGCTTACCCACCATACAGTTTAGTAACTTAAAGCGGAAGCAGCTTCTACTATATGTATATATATTTATATATATTTGTTATGTGTGGATATATACATATATATATGTTGTATTCTGCTGTGAGTCCTGGATTCGGATTCTGTTGCTCTTGCTTTTCTGGCGGAAGTTTGTTTCGAGCATATGCATTTATTAAAAGCATAAATATTGAAATATTAAGCTGTGACTGGCACAAACAACGGCATGTAAATATGCTCCAACCACCTACAGCCACCTTCCTCGCCAAATTCCCGCTCAAGTGTGTACACTGAGAAAGCAGTCTTAATAAACTCAAGATGTGATTAATTTAAATTTAAAAAAATGCACTCCAAGTTGCCTGCACATTATCACTCTATTAAATCTCATCTGTATCCATAAATTCCCTTTTAAAATACTTATATTCAATTTAAGAAAAAATCTTAGGGAGTCAATCATTTTAATTACATTTTCGTCCAGTGTACTCAAAAGTAAATCCTGCAATTTGTCTGCATATCTCTGTCTGTCTCTGTCGCAGTGTGTCTGCTGCTTATTTGCTTAACTAAATGCAACTTGTGAGTTGTCAACACAATGCCAGTTACTTCTCCGTTGGCTTCCCCCCTGGATGCTCCTGCCCACATCCTTGGGCGTGCTCCTTGAGTTCTGCTCCTTGTCGGTGTTGATAACTAACTGCTGTTAGGCTTTGTATTTGAATGTTGGTCAACGGGGTTTTGGTTCGAGGCAAGCGGTTTCAGATATGTTATGTTGCAAGATACAAGCAGACCGCAGAGTTGGAGGGCTCTTAAAGCTGCATTTGACAACACTAGCTAGCGCTAACCAACACTGGGTGCCAAGATGCAGTTTATGGAATTGCTAAACACTGATTAGGACGAGATTTTAATGAGATCTCAAAGTTGCCCGCACGAATACATAATTTCCCACACTCTAGCTGACAAAAACTGGTGTTAATTATTAAATTAACACATTTAAAATTAAATTTCCCCACCATTTAGAAGAACTTGTGTCCTGTGAAGTATTCGGGTCAACACTGATTAAGACCAGGAGACTTGAGTAAACTTGTAGAGCTCTTTAAGTTGCTGTCATGGCAGGATTGGCATTTGCTCGCGTTGACCAACACTGGTGCCAAGTGGAATTGTCCCGGGATTTGTCAACACTGATTGTGTACATTCTGTACACGCATGTACTCCCCACCCCATATTCAGCGATGGAAAAGCAATGGAGCAGACGATGTGGAGCACTAGGCAGTCAACTCTAAGTCAAACAGTTTGCCTGACATCGATCCGAAGTGGTGTGGAGCCACTATGCGCCTGCAATTGCATCGGCTTCTCCGATGCCAGGTGCCCATATCAACGGGCACAAATTGTTGCCCGGCAAAATATTTGATTTCATTTCAAACGCACCAGCCTGGGCCGCCTCTCAATACAGTTTGCTCACCCAAGAAGGGAAGGCAGTGCGCTGCACCGAAGAAAATTGAGTTTTTCTTTTAAAAACCAGCTCTTAATTCTGTTTTTAAGAATATAGTAAAGGAACTAAACCGGTAAAGGTATTATACTTATTGTGGATTAGTTAGAAAGCATCCAAAGGCTTCTGACTTAAGGATTTTATTAGATTGTCTAAGCTAGCAATTTAGCCTGAAGAGCTGAGTATTTTCTTTCACTGGACCAGTCCAGGAGTCTCACATTTCACGAAAACGAGCAATGAGCACTGTGTGTTGGCTCACTATTTCTTTACTGCCTTGCAACGAAAGGGCACCACCAGGTAGATAGGAACAGTGAGTAGATAGGGACACCAGGTAGGTAGGTAGGTAGGTACGTAGGTAGCACTGGTCAGTGGTTTTTGCTCCGTGCAGTGTGCAATGAGTACAAACTTTAAATTGCTTAGAAAAATCAATCTCGTAAAAGTTTTGAGCTCCAGCGTCACTTATGTGCACTCGAGAGGGTGGGATAAGGGGTGATGGTGCTAGTGGAGAGTCAACGAGCCAACGAAAATGTGTGCAGGTTCGGTGAGGTGTGTGTGTGTGGCCAGTGTGTACTTTCTGCTTATTGAGGAACGTGTTCTGCTTTGTATTGTTGCTGGTAGTATGTTGTTTTTTTTTATTTTTTTTCTATTTCTTTGTCCGGCAGGGTCATGTCCTTTGGCAGTGGGACGCATCCATTTTGTTTTAGATTCGCTCACAATGCTGCGCATGTAATGAAATCCCGGCAAACTGTAATTCCGCACTGCCTCGCCGCCAGTTTTTCCCACTTGAGCGGCGAGCAATGTGCAGGGGACACAAATTGCTAACAAGATAAATGAATCATGCAGCAGTAGCAGCAGCAGCAGCAGTAGCAGAGGAATCACGTTGAGCTGCGCTTCGCTTTTCCGCTTTCAAATTGCGATTACTCACAGGATCCCCCCACACACACCCCCATTTCCTTCACAATCCCCGATCACGGACGACGGGGGAGTTGAGCGGTCCCTAATCGATGGCGACAACGACAAGTCAAGCATGCACGGACATGTAATGACAAATTTTGGCCACCCAGCGCACAGCACAACTGTACTTTGTGAAATTAATGTGGCCAGCCCGCCGAGAAATTGAGGTTATGGATGGCGGTTGGC
Source organism: Drosophila parvula (assembly GCA_018904695.1). NCBI lineage: Eukaryota > Metazoa > Arthropoda > Insecta > Diptera > Drosophilidae > Drosophila > Drosophila parvula. The sequence continues at coordinate 3,731 of JAEIIG010035292.1, read as the reverse complement.
CTTAAAAATACACACACAATCGAAAAACTATATAGGAACTCAACACAAGAGGGGACTTTTTCAAGTCTTTCTTAAAGGAGTGGTATCTGTAAATCATTTTAAATTGTTAAATAGGGGTTGAACTATTTGCTTAACTCGTTTTGAATATATAAAGCAAAGGTTACTTTTGTATTAATTAGATTAGATTAGAAAGTACAGAAAAAGAATCCCTTTATGGAATGGAATTTTTTGAAATGCTTCTCAGTTACATTTATTGTTTAATTTTTCTTTTGCTTTCCAAGTACTTCAAATTTCCATTTCACCCAGATTCGAAGGACTCCCAAGTGCTGCATTTCATTAGGACCCCCAAAAACAAAGTAATGGACACTAACAATAATAATGATAATAATCATTTTCTGTGGCGCTTTTCCATTTGCATTTTCAACAGGAGAATTATGTATTTGTTTGAAAGGGGAGGGGGCTGGGGCCCCGCTACTCACCGTAAGTTTGAATTGTAACTCCTTTTTCGAGGATCTCGGTGTTGGCATAGGATGCGGTGCAATAGTATCTGCCGCCCATCTCCACCGACAGCGAGGTAACCATCAGGGCCAAACTCTCGCCTGGCAGCGTTTCCGTGTACATTGGCGGCTGGTTGCGTCCCGTCCTGTGTGGGCCAATGGGGGAAATTCCAGGGAAAAGCGTGAGAAGCGTGAAGAGAAACGGAGGGAAGGTAATGATGGTTGGGTGTGTATTAGTAACGGAATAATATGCATTTCAATTGTACGGGTGTCAGTACATATATGTATATATATATATAAATAGATGTATACAGAGGGGTGTGTGCTCCCTGTATAATTATTATTATTATTATTATTATGTTTATGTTTATGTTTATGCTGATGATTATAACAATTGCCGTTGCTGTTAGTAAAGTTGCCCTGCACTTAGCTTTTGCTCATTTGCATGCCCTTTTTCCTCTCTCTCTCTCTCTTTCCCTTTCTGTGTGTGTTTGGTACGCATTTTTCCGCTTTTCCCCAGCTCGTTTACAAAAATATTTCTCACATTTCCAGCAAATTTGGCACGGCAACTTTGAATGAAGAAATTCCTTGGGTTCGTTTTCACAAAAAAAAAAAACACTCTGTACCAAAAATCGAAACTAGAATTCTCTTTGAAAATATTCTGCATTTTGTGCGTAATTGATTTCATTTATTAAACGTTTGACCACCATTAAGACGGTAAACCTAACATCAATTTGGGGGTAAAGGTGGTTTAGTTCTTTAGTTAGAAAATGTTTTTAAAGAGTTTAAATACCCAAGAATGGCCAGGAATAATTATATTGATTGCCAGCCAGCAAATAAATAAATTCCAAAGTATTTACTTAATATGTAAATTGGGTTAAAGAACTTCTTTTAACTCAAAGCAAAGAAAATTCATTCGAATTATATTCGCAGAAGCAGTATGTAGCCAGAGTTTGTACTTGGAAATTTAGTCAAGTAAAGTATTATTATTCCTGATTATTTATATAATCCCTTATCGAATTCCTTGGCAAGCCGAAACCCAACTGCTTCTTAAGTTCTACGAATAATTACTAATTAATTCGGCAAAAGGGCCTTGTGCGTGCTTAACCGTTATGCCAACTTAACACACACATTTTCCCCGCTCATTTTCCACAGTCATATATATTATACATAAATATATACTATAAATAAATACGACTTAAGTTGCTCTTTCTCTCTATTTTGTGTGTGTGCGAATTAACAGCATTACATCGCCTAAGTCGGCCAAATTAATGTACTTTCACCCCCCCTTTTTTTTAGCCCACCAAAAAATATATATATAAACTACTTTTTTCAAATCCTGCCTGCGGCTATTTCACAGTTTTCGAACTGCTGGACGACCACCACGTGCTAATTAATTAAAAAAGTTTCCATGGCGCACAAACTAAATATGCATAGAGCCGCTTGGTTATTATTATTACGACTTTTCGAAGCCCGTAAAAGCACAGAAAACAACAAATACAAACACCAATATATACACAGAGAAAAAAAATACAACAAACAGAGAAGCTGCTGAACAAAGACGAAGATGAACTTTTTGTTATTTGTTATTTTTTGTTGGTTTTCCTACCAACCCACAGTAGGAAATTGCAATATTTGGAAAAGCGACAAAGTCAATGAAAAGCCTCTTCGTTTTTCTTTTTTTTTTGCGGCTGTGGATTTCAATTTTTTTGACAGTCGTCACTCTGGCTCCTCCGCGTCTTTTCTTTTTCTACTTTTGTTTTTACGACTGTAATTGGTTTTATATATTGCACACGTGTGTGTGGTGGTGTGGGAGTGTGCGTGTGTGGTGGTGTGGGAGTGTGCGTGTGTGGGTGTGTGTGTGTGTGTGAGTGTGCGTGTGTGAGTGGTTGTGCGCGAATGTTTGTTTGCTTTTCCTTGTTTGTGTGAGGACAGGCACAACCTGCGTTCGATTTGCGATTCGCAATTCGCAATTCGCAATTGTTCGCAAAAATGCAAAAACAGACAAAAATATCCATATCCGGGAAAGCGAAGAACGCGGGCATGGTTTAACAGCGGCGGCTAAAATATTAGTATCACCAAAGATGTCCTTGGAACTGAGATTAGAATTTACTTTATTTTTGCCAAGTTTAAATTATTTGGAGAATATTATAAGTATGGTGAGTTTTTAGCAGTAAAAGAGAGTTAAATGTATGGCAATTATTTTTCGAAACAAAGTAAGAAAGCACTAAGGCATTGCCTTATAATTCCCAACTTGCAAGTCAGGCTAAATATGGTTCAGAATCGAATACTATTAAGAGCCAGTAGTGCATTCGTTCTATCGTCTTTGTTTCTTGTTTTATACATTTAATTTCATCATACAAAATATAAAAATATATAAATAATATAATTTAGCAATTAAAATATATATTTTTCACCATTTTTCTTAAGTTTTCTTTTATCTCAGACTTAAAAAATTCAAGTCTCTTATTATTTTCACCTCAATTGTGCTTAGAAAACCGTCATTGCTGCACGCCCAAAAATTATGCTAACAAAAGTTGTCGACGCAGAGTAAAAAAAAAACCTCCAAGAAAAAAATACAAACGACTTCGCTGGGAAAACCGCAGCGGCGGGCGGAAAAATGGAAAATCGTACGGTTAGATGGTGAGGAAGAAAAGCGACGGGCTGAAGACATTGTGCAAAAATTTCGCTGCATATTTGCGTTGGATTTTTAATATTGCGCCAAGCACTGCACAAACACACTCATACAGAAGGAAAAGGAAAAGCCAGCATTGGATCGGGAAAATAGAAGAAAAACGGGGTGGTTGGGCGGAGAAAGGGATGAGCAAACTGTTACGCATACGTAAAAATCAAAATTTTCCCTATTTTCCTCCCATTTTTCTTTGGTTTTTTCCCCCTTATTTTCCATTTTCTTGTTTTTGTTGATTGTCTCTTTTTTTGGGAAGGGAAAATGGAGCCTGACTTGGGTTCATAGCAATTTCAACGTTTTTATTGCATTTCTTCTGGCCTTTTAGATGCGAATAAAGATGTCCTTGCTTTTGTTGTCCTCGTTGCCATTTTCGCTGTTATTGAATACGCAATGAAAAGTCGCGGGAAAATTGCAACAGAAGGGAGTCCTTTCTCCTAGTTCTTTCACATTGTATAGTTTGTTGATTTTTTTTACCTATTAATCACTACTTCATTTCATTTATTGTCCCTAAAAAAATGACACTTGGACTTTTCATAAAGAACTTG